>PVHY01000502.1:0-225152 GCA_004024945.1 Uropsilus gracilis | reverse complement strand
GAAAGTCAAAACAAGCTAAGCACCAAAATGAAGCACACAACTATGAACAGGAGGGAAAGGGGGGGAAGGGAGGGGAGGGAGGGGGGGCAAATCCTTGAGATTACAATGTTGTGAAATTTATATATAAATAAATTTTTTAAAAAATCTCAAAAATGATATGGGAAAATATTTATAAAATAAGTGAGAAGTATGGTCTTAGGAAAAGAACATACCGAAAGACTCCAATATTCCTGATATGAACTCAAATCTTATGAATGGTCAAAAATCTACAAATTTTGCATTTAGGTTCTCTGTGTATGTGTATTTGTGTGAAAATAGTGTTTCTACTATATTAACTTAAAATATTTTGTACCACCACCTTATTATCTGAAAATAGATTAGCTATCTTTATATATGCCAAAATTTTATTGTATATATGTTAAATAGCTTTCTTCATTTAAGAAAACTTAAATTTTTAACTGATTACTTATAAAACTGCATTCTAAATAGTACTGGATAATTGTAAATGAATGTAGTATACTATATATCTATTTTTCTAGTTTTTTGTGTATTCTGATCAATTTCTCTCTTATATTGATACAGCTTGGTATACTTATAATGAGGCAATGTAACTTTAAATTTCCCAGTTAATTGAATAAAATCAAATGAAGCTAAAAAAAAAAACATAGTACAAGAATAAAACTTTTTAATAGGAACATGCACTCTTGGGAAAATTACAGAATAGCATCATCTGATAAACATGAATCTAAATTTTTGAAGTTAAAATAACAAATGGAAATGGCAAATATACCATTTCCATATTAATTCATTACTTTCAGTTCTTTGACTTCAATTTTCCAAAGCACAAGAATACGTGTAGAGACAGATAAATGTATTGAGGTAAAACATTTTTTTATTATTTTTATACCCTTCCCATTTTAAAGTGATAAACCACAAAAAAGTAAAAATAGTGATTATAGCTAAGACTTTTAAATTTTAAAAATCAGCTCAGGTATTATATTTCTCATATGCAAAACACAACTCAAAAATTAACTTACTTCTCTTTGAGTTCTGACACTTTTTGACCAACCGAATTAAGAAGCTCCTCTAGTTTCCTTTTCCTGTCTTCAGTCTTCTTCAAATTCCTAAAATATACCTCAATTTTATTAAAGTTGCTCTATTTAGAAATAAAAAATCAGCAACAGCACCTTATATTCTTGCAGCAATTAATGACATTGCCAATTGTCAATAATTTGTAAGTACTTTTACTTGGAATCTAATTTGAAAAGCAATTAAAAGAGTATCCGCTCATCTAATTACACCACGTTCAGGAATCTGCATTAAAGGAACACTTAGAATGGATATAATTTTTTGTTAAAAATGACAGAGAAAATATATTCACTTATCTTCTATCCCTTCTAAAATCCTATGAAAATGAAGTTTAAGGAATAAAAAGATATAGAAAAACAAGGACAAAAATTAAAGAGAAGTATTACAAAGGAAAACTTTCAATAAAATTTTGAAAGCTAATATCTAATATATCAAGATGTTAAATGCAAAAAAAAAAAAAAAAACAATTCCAATCAGGAAACATGTAAGACAAAAGACAACACATATCTCTGAAAATAAATAAAGCTAAATAGCAAGGAAGATTTAGTGGTTAGTATTATTAAAATTAGACCTCAAATTCCCTCCCTCACTGAGAATGTGTGACATTTTAAACATCCCTGGAAGTCCAGTTTTTATCCTTCATATCTACTTGCAACCCTATTATGATACTCTTAAGCAGATGATAGGATCATTCATCTACAAATGACTGATCCCCTCCAGCCAAAAGCAAAATATGACCACAAATTTTGAGAGACTGCAACCAAATGCCCAGTTCACATTGCTGAGTAGTGCTGAGAAATTATGGACTGTGCATATCATCTGGATGGTGGGTCAAAGCACAGGTTCAAAGCCTCACCCCCAGCATTCAGTAAATCTGAATTAAAAAATTTATATCTCTCTTTTTTATAATTTTTTACTAAGGTAGTTGGTTTGCAAATTTGTATTTAATTGAATTTGTTTTATGATTTAATGGTGACAGTTTACAACACAGACAATAAAACCTAAATAAATCCTAGTAACTAAGTCAGCAAATTGATGAAAAAAAGGTTAGAATTATTTATATTTTATATTGAACTTACGATTCTAATCCAGCCTGTTCAGTTTCCAGTGGTTGAATTCGTTCCAAGACATGGGAATACTGGACATTGGCCTTAACCCAGGCAGCCAAAGGAGCAGCTGCAGTACTGGCACGCTTAGCATTCTGAAAAATCCACCAGAAATTAGCCAGCCTCTTCACTTAAACTTAAATTAAAGCAAAATTAATTCTAGTATATTTTACTTATGCATTTATTTAATAATACCTCAAATAATAATTTTTTGACTTACAACTACAATAAAAATGAATTAAATAACTGTCTTGATTGAAAGAAATACATTTCAGCCTGGAAATAAAACCACACATATATAGTCAACTAATCTTTGACAAAGGAATGAAAAACTTACATTGGAACAAATACAGCCTCGTCAATAAATGGTGTTGGGAAAATTGAACTAAGACATGCAAAAAAAAATGGACCAAGACAACTCCCTCGTACCATGTACAAAAATCAATTCAAAATGGATAAAAGTCTTAGCTGTCAGACCCAAAACCATAACATACATAGAGGAAAACTTAGGCAAAACCCTCCATGAATTGCAATTCAGAAATCCCTTTCTGGACACATCTACAGATGACAATAAAATGAAGGAAAACATAAATGTTGAACTAAAAGGCTTCTGTACAGCAAAAGAAACAACAGGAAAAAAAAAAAAAAAAAAGAAGCCCAACTGAATGGAAAAAATTTTGCCCTCCACAAGAGTGATAAGGGTTTAATAATGAAAATCCACAAGGAACTCACACAACTAAACAAAAGCAAAACAAGAAGCCCAATCAAAAAGTGGGGAGAACTAAAAGGACACTTTTCCAAAGAAGAAATACAAATGGCCAACAGGCATATGAAAAATTTCTCAACATCACTAGCAATAAGGGAAATACAAATCAAAACCACAATGAGATACCACCTTACACCAGTAAGAATGGCCCACATCCAAAGAACGGGCAACAACAAGTGCTGGTGTGGATGTGGAGAGAAAGAAACACTCTTACACTGATGGTGGGAATGTCAACTGGTCCAACCACTATGGAAAGCTGTGTAGAGGACCCTCAAATTAATGAAAATGGAACTACCATTTTTCCCAGCAATCGCTCTCTTGGGAATCTACTGAAAAGATACCTCAATGTGGGTACAAAGGGACACATGTGCTCGGATGTTTACTGCAGCACTATTTATAATTGCAAGAACTTGGAAGCAATCTAAATGCCCCAAAACAGAATGTCTGGATGAAAAAGATGTGAGATATGTGTGTGTGTGTGTGTGTGTGTGTACACACACAATGGAATATTATTCATCAATTTGAAATGACAAATTTGATGATTTTATGATAACATGGATGGATTTAGAAGAAATCATATTAGTGGAAACAAGTCAAAAAGAAAAAGACAGAAACCAAATGGTTTCACTAACATATGGGATATAGAAAAAAAATTAAACAAAAGTCCTGAGGTAAAGCCAAAACCAGCTAACCACCAAACTGAAGGACACATAAACTCTTTAATGTTCAAATATTTTAATTACTCTATTAATCACATTATAATAAACATACATGCTCTCCACAACAATGTTCAAGCATCAACTTTTAACCTTCTATAGTGGGATATATCTTTATTAGCAATTTTGAAATGATTGCTTATGGTGTCAAAGAACATGCACATAACATTTTTTAAATTTTTTAATAGATTATTTATTTTTTAATATTAAATAATTAATTTATATATAAATTTTGCGTCTTTGTAATCCCCAGGGTTCACCACTGCCTTCCCTCCCTGACTGTTCCCACCTTCTTCCACCCCCAAACTCCCAAGTTGTGTCCTTCAATATGGTTGTTAGCTTGTTTGACTTTTCCTCATGGCTTTTTGTTTCAGTACATCCATGTTATACATAACATATTTTATGAGAGATATAAGAAAATACCAGAAACCTGGAGTTTTCAATTCTTAATGAAATTACAACACAGATACCAGTTATTATGTGACAAATAACCAGAAAGAAAGGAAAGAGGAAAGCATACCTAGTAAGTTGAAAGTTAAGAAAAGACAAGCTAGACCTATCTTTGATAAGAAATAGCAAGATTTAAAAAACTCTTAAAATAAATCTCTCCTCCCTCCATTCTAGTTTACTTAATTCTGCATATTATACATAAATTCAGTTTATTTAACTTTCAGTTTTTAGGAAATATAAACAATCAATAATGATGAGTCAATATATTTTAACAAGCAAATATTGCATGGTATAAAAATGGAATTCGATTGAACATAAAAATTACCTTTGGATCAAAAGATCCCTTATTTTTAAACAGAAGTTCTTCAACACTCTCTCTGATTTCCTTTGGAATATTCCGTGCATCAAAGGTTGCTATGTCTTCTCTCACACCTCTTTTTGCAAGGAAACTAAAATTAAAGCATATTACCTCAAATGAAGATAAATAAAAATTTCTATCTATTATAAAATATCAATTGAACAAAACAGTATATGTAAAATCTTTTATCTATTAGTTAACAAAATACTAAAAGGACAGAAAAGTATCTAACCTCTTAGTGTTATACTTCCTATTTTTTATAGAAAAATGAGGAGGACTAGCAGAGAGGTGTCCAACAATTTTTTTAATATTCTCTGAATAAACTGAAGCAGTGAAATGAAAGAATGGCAGTCCTGTTACTCTATCTACTCTGTACCTTTATGTGAACTACTTGGTACTCTGATCTTTAGGGATATGGGAAAAAAAACAAAAACAAAATAAAAGGTGCAATTCATCAATCTAAATCTCTTTCCAGATATTAAAAGAACTCTATGATTAACCTAGATTCTAAATTGGAATTAACTTAAAAATCATAAAACCAGTGCTATTTATAAGAAACCCAAAGCTGCACTGTTATATATTTAGCATATACTGAGTCTTTTACAGTTTATGTCTCTCTTAGATAAATTATGGGGTTCTCACTCTACTCTCTGTCTCTGCCAAGAGTACATGATTCTAAGTGATTATAAGTTCATCAGTAAATTAGAGGAAACACATCAGTCTGTACAGGCTGGTCCAAATAAATGATATTTATTGAGATGTTCTTAAGGATTTTAAGACATTCATTGTCTCTTCTTTTGAACCTATTAACAATCATAGAGAAAAGAAAGTAAATATCTTGATATATGATTGATTACATAAAATATCTTGAAATATCAGAGGAAATTGTGTAATCCAAAAGAAGTTCAATTTAGGAAACTACATAAAAACATTTTAACACATGAAAGAATGCATAATTCATTGCCAAAGTAATATTTTCACAAATACAAGCATGTACCTTTTCATGCTCACCCACGAAGTATCAAAGATACCCATTAATCTCAAAACTCCTTCAAGGATGTCTCTGATGACATCAGGTGGCATACGCAGTGAGCGGATTTCTGAAAGCGATTCTGGCTTGATGTTTCCAACTGCCAGTTTAGCTTCATTGACTAGAGGCTAAAAGACCAAAAAAATGCTTTTGTTTCCAAAATACGCACATAAAAATTATTATTCACAAATGTTATCTGTTGTTTTTGCTTTTTAATTTTATTTGAAAGGATTAAGAAACAAAGATAAGTGTTTTTGTTTTGTTTTGTTTTGTTTTGTTTTGTTTTGTTTTGTTTTGTTTAGAGACTAGTTCTCACTATGTTGACTGGGGTAGTCCCGAATCTGCAGACTCAAGTGATCCCTAGCCTCAGCCTCTCACATAGCTGGAATTACAAGCATGCGCCACCATGCCCACTGTTTTTTAGAGACTAGGAATCTGTATGTTGCCCAGAGTAGTCTCAAACCCGCAGACTCAAGTGATCCCTGACATCAGCCTCCCAGCGCTGAGATACAGGCATGCGCCACCACACCTGGCCAAAGATAAGTGTTAAGTAAATTTGCTTACATCTCCTGAAGACTTTCCTCCTTGCTCTTTCTTTTATAAATATCATTCTGGCTGAATGTCACATTTGAAAGAATTTTTAGGAAATAACTTGGGCAAATAATGTTTAAACTCATATGCTAGTATCAGTCAAAAAGAGTAGATATTGTCATGTTTCTCTTTTTTTAAACTTACCCTCACTTCTTTTAATTCATCATCAATTTTGTTTTTCCTTTCTTCAATTTTAATGACTTCTTCTGCTATCTTATGCTTTAGTCTTTCAAGTTCTGTCTTTTGTTCACTAGCATCCTATAGGAAATTTAAATGGAATTCCAGTCAATTTTAATGCATTTAATAATTTTAAGCATGGAAACAAAAATACTAGTCACTTGAAAAATAACTATCTATTAAATGCTATTCTTATGTTAATCGACATGAGTTTCTAAGATGTCTAGAGAACTGATCATATAATCTATAACTACCACTGTAAAATCTCTGTGTTTTATTTAAAATGTTTTTTAATAGAAAAGCAACAAATACTTATGATATACAAATTAAACAGGAGATAAGTAATTTAAAAAATTAGACATGTTTCACACTTCTAGTAGCTGCAAGAAGATGGTATTAATATGCTTATTTTATAAAAAGGAAACTGAAAATGAAGACATTCATTAACCTAATAGTAAGGACTAACAATCCATAGACGCTAACAACAGTATGTA
The DNA here is from genome assembly GCA_004024945.1 of Uropsilus gracilis. NCBI lineage: Eukaryota > Metazoa > Chordata > Mammalia > Eulipotyphla > Talpidae > Uropsilus > Uropsilus gracilis. The sequence continues at coordinate 218,375 of PVHY01000502.1, read as the reverse complement.
AGAAGCTTTTGTTTCTACATTTTATTTTGGACAAAAGATAATTAAAAGTCATAATACAGTAATATGATGGCAAATACATAGACAGATTCAAAGAACTCTAACTTACATATCAATAGTATGTGACCCCCTTTGTTCATGAATGCAAAAATCAAGGATATACAACAGGGTTTAAATATTATGAATGTCTGTATTTGGTTTATTTATACCAATTAAAAATCAAATTTATCAAGAAACTTTTAAGAGTCATAACAACAGTGGTTGCCAGTAACATTAACATTATAATCATCAGGACGCTTAAACGCCAATGCCTGATGTCTTATTGCCAAATATTTTGATATGATTAATCTGGGTGCAGTGTGGGCACAGAACTACATTTTCTTGTATCCCACTCTTAATCTTCAGATAACTTATATATAAATACACACATACACACAGAGGCTCAGCCGGAGTTTTCCACATTCTATAAGCATTTCTAAATCCACACCTCTTGTATCACTCCTCAACAGAAAAAGTTATTTTCTCCATCTCCACCTTCAAAATACACTCTTAGGCCCAACTCATGTGTTCCTTCTTTTACTAACTGGTTCTTCATCTGGAATTTATACCTATTCTGAGTACTTGAAGCATTTGATTTGTAATTTTCTCATAACATAGAGTGGTAAGCTTTAAAAACCTCAGTATCTAAGTTGTCTTTACACAAAATCTTGAGAATATTAAAAGTGGGGAAAACACCTGAAACTTAAGAGCAATAACCTCAAGAAAAAACAGAAGGGCACATCAATTTAACTAGCATAGGTTAAACAAGGAAAATAAATTATGAACAAATCTATACTAATTTTACTTTATGTTGACAGGGTTAAGATAAAAAGTATATAGCCAATTGATGAAAGTATAATCAAGGTTCAAAATAATATGAAAAATATCATGTTTTTCCACAAAAGCTCAAGGAAATACCACTAAAATCTGACACAGTATAGACAAAAATATATCCACAAAACTGAAAATTTTATTTTTCAACCATTAGGCACCAATCCCCCCCGATTTGTTCACATCTGGGAGCTCACTTTAAACATTACCTGCATTGATACTGTGATTTCTTGGAGAGCAGCATCTGCTTCATCTTGCTTAGTTTTAAGTAATACACTTTGTTCTCCAGCTTTTCTGTTCAGTTCATCCACAAGTGCTTTAGCTTCATTTAGTTTAGATACACCAGCCTACATCATAAAAAAAGTATGAAATATTTTTAAGGAAACTTTATAGATAAATAGTAAACAAAGGCTATAAGGATGAATCAAGCAAAATGTAAATGTGTGCATATAAAACATTTGCAAGCAGACTTAGGTTTTTCGTTATTGCTAATTATAATGATTTATTCAACTGGATTTCCATTAAGATGTTGTAAAAGATTCCACAGAGGTTTACAATGAAAACAAACTTAAAAGCATCACAATAAACATGCATACTTTAAATTATGTTAGTTAGGAGAGAAAACAGAAAGAAAGAAAAAAACTCAGTTAGCCTTTCCCATTTTTTACTCATTGACAGAAACCAAAGGGTAATCTTCTCACTCTAGACATAAATTAGTTTTACCAACATTGTACATACCTTTTCACAAGTGGTCACCTCACATATAGTGTAGGTGAGCTGTCATTCAAAATACTTTTCCCTATATTTGAGTGATCATTTGACCTTGACCTTGGCACTATCGTACCTCTCAGAGTCCCTAGATACAATCCAAGTGGGCATGAAAAACATTCCCTCTTTTATAATGAAAGTTTGTTTCATGTTATCTAACAAATCAGAAAATGGTGGGAGATAGTATGGTGAAATAAGCAATGCAACCAATATTTTATTGAGCACCACAAATAGAGAATAGGCATTAAGCTAGTTTATTACATATGTATTTTCTCTAAGATACTCACACAAAACTACCATTAATCCAAACATATTGCAACTCTGCAACTTTAAGCAATTTACCTACAGCAAAAGGGAGAACCACATCAAGAAGCATGTATAGTTAATAGCTTAATATAAATGAAAGAAAATCATAAAACAGATGATGACAACTTTGTTCATTTAAAATAGATCCTGGCGGCTACCTGGACTCCTAGCCATCTCACCTGCTTTCCCCGTCTACCTGTGGAGTCTTTAGCACTGGAATTTAGGCAGGCCACCACCCCAAGAAGGGATTTAGAGCCTGAGATGTAGTCACCCTGTGCTGGCCTTCTGGGAGGTGGGGAAAGCCCTGCCAGGGTGCAGATGAAGGGAGTGGGATAATTAATCACCTCTGGTTTACTGCCACTCTTTTCAGTCCTTATCATGAACAAGAAAACCACAAATAATCCAACAGAAGAAATAGATGAGGTTAAAAGATATGATTAAAAACCCTGGACACACACTTCTCCTGGTTAGGGCCCAAAAAATCTTAGGCAGAACCACAAAACACAGCTGTGAGACCAACATAAAGACAACCTATCAATATTACGCCAACACCATCAGCGGGGTCTGGGAGCTAGAATTCTGACTCATAGTAGCCTCCAAAAAAAGTAATGTACACCCCTTCTGGACTGAGGGAGGAGGGTCACAGAAACATGGCAGCTGCCTGACAGCAAAGTGGCAAACCATGATCGTGGAGACCAACTAATCGCTGGCATCTGTGTCCTCAAAGGAATTCCCCAACTAATGGAGAGGAACCAGGCTCTCTAAACCTGAAGTCAGAACTATGAGGTGGAAAAATTGAACAACAACAGCAAAAAGACTGAGAACAGAAAGGGGCAGACATCCTGCAAGAAGGGACAGCCAATGATGGACTTTAAATGAGCCCAGACTGGCTGCCGGATGCCAAGTTAAGAGTGCAAATCTGAGCAACATGGTTCACCACACCCCAGCAACCCAGGTCCTCACCCAGGAAAAGGACAATGCTCCAAAAAAAGAAGAGACTAAAGGGCTAAACATGAACCAGTGAAGAGTAATGAGAGGAGATGGAGCAATGGAACAATCAGAGGGGGAGTTAGGGCTGAGTGGCATACCCAAGGGGAACAGCACCATATAAAGAAAACTGAAGGTGTATGATAATAAAAGCAAAAAATAAATAAATAAATAAATTCCTAATTTATTACTCTAACAAAGACAAGCTAGAAATTTGAAGACAGCATACTGTCTAACAGTTTCTGAGACTGGCATTTTAATACCACATTTAAGTGATAATTAGGAAATTTTAAAATAATGTTCATAAAGTACTATGTAAGGTGACCTGGATAAAAATATTACTTATATTTTAACTAATAGGTCTTAGAAATTTCTGAATTTCTAAAAATGCTACAAAGTGAAAAAAGACTTCAAAGACAGCACCATAAGATATCACATAAACACCATTCAAGAGAAAAGTTATTCAATAAAAAATATAAAATTCTAACTAATCTAGTGGGTAATATATGTATGTAAAAATAACTGTTTTCTAAGGTATTTAATTCAGCACAATACATAGTTATATCAACTACATGCCAGAGGGAACATGGCACTGAGATATACATGATCACTGTTTTCTGTATAAAGATAACATAACACAACCAATATTATACCTGTAAATGACTTTGTCTTTTTAATAATTCCTTTTTCTTGCTGCTGCTAATGGCAGAATACACATGCAAAAAGGTCATATATCTGCTTGGAGTAGCACCATATGCTTTACAAGACTCATGGATTAATAAGAAAGATTTTAGAAAGTCAGGATCAACTAGAAAGAGACAGAAAACAAAAATTAAGTTAACACATACATGGTCTCTGAAGAACTAGTGAAAATAAACCTAATTATATAAATTTCCTTTAAGATATTATCATATGAAATTATGAACACGAGATACATTTTTGCTTGCAGGTACACAGTTATTTCTAGACATCTACTCATAGTTATCATTTTCCTTATGAACTTTGAATTCTTTACATCAGTGATCTCTATCCACACTGTTATATATTTCCCCTGAACATTTTGAGGAAGACAAATCTAAAGTCTGGCATAATATATAAATAAGTTGGAACTACATAATATAGTACTTCAGAAGTAAGCTTAACAAAAGTAACTTGAATAAAGATAATAAAACTAGTATCATTTATCAACTCCCATTTGACACAGGGAGAAAAAGGAGTTCAACATAAAAAAATTAAGAAAAAGTTGACACTTTTCTTTCAACATACACATAACCAAACATACTATATTTTTCTTGCAACCTCTTCCCCCGCTTTTTTTTTTTTTTTAACATCCTCATACTCCATTACTTCCTCTTAGATTACTGCAACAGCCTCTACAGTGGTTCGTCTAAAATTCCTCCAATCTATTTTCTATTACCTGAATAAGGGATAAACTTAAGAGTTTTGTTTCTAAAACAAAGCAGATTTTATCTCTAATAAATTCTCTTAAGTTATCCCACATGACCCAAATTCTTTAGCATGACACAGAAAGTTTATTATCTGATGTCTCCATAATTTTCTCTTTACCTCATGGTATACTAATAACACATCTATGCTTCAGGGCTCTAGGACACTGACAGTAGCATAAAAATGCCTGTTTATTTTTTTTAAACCTTATTTTTCCTCAGTCACTCTGACCTGAATGCACCTCCCTCAAACTGCATATATGGGAAAAAAATCCATCTATCCATCTAAAATATCTATTAGAGGTTTCATTTTCCAGTGCATTTTATATAAACTAGTATCACAAATTTAATATTGTTTTGTGCTTTGTCAGAATTTTATGTTTATAAATAACATAAATTTTGATCTCACAAGAGTCAGTCATCGCTACTATCCAGCTCAGTACTCAGCGGATAAAACAATCTACTTACTAAGCTCAGTAATTATTTGATGACTAGATGGTTAGATAAATAAGTGAATTAATAAACTATGGCAAGAAAAATAAAAACCATATTTAAAAATATTTTGAATTGCATAAAATAAGGTGAACGATAGTATAAGTATTACATTTATACTTAAAGAATATCATGAGGTGTTTTTATAAATGAATAGAATAATATATATATATATATAAGTAATGAGCCAATATGAAAAATTATACTACTAGAGAAGGATCCTAAAAAGTCTAAGTAGGTCTTTAGATCATTGATGCTGATGTTGAAAATATAATTTGGAAAATAGCAATTCTGTCGCAAATAAAAATCAGATAAAAATAATTTCACTAAAATATTACCTGAAATTTTTTTCTTTTCTTCTTTTTTCCTTTTGTTGCTGTATTTTTCTTCACCATATGTTTCACTGAACAACATTTCAGGTATCTAAAACAGGAAAAGCATTTTGCTAAACTTCAAATCAATATGAAAATGTTTAAAAATACAGTATTAAAAGTTTAAAACTTTTTTTCAGCAACTAGTAACTTTTATTTTGATGAAAAAACTACATAGCAGGTAACTGTGAACTGTCACATAACAGCATTTTGTAACAGACTAGCAACGTTTATAAATATACATCTCAAATTTTTATAGGCATATACTTGCTTCTAGTACAATTTATCAAAGTGGCAAACAAAAAGACATGTTTATTAACAAACCAAAGGGGTAATAATGATGTAAAATAAATTAACCAACAAAATATATATTTAGCTTCTCTGTGCTATATGAAAATAAGAAATAAAAGACATAAAAGCTTATATTTATGTTTAGTAACTAATGTTTTAGTATTTTATCTTACTTGGAAATGATCTAGATGTTTGATGAATACCTTTTACTTAATCTAGCACAAACCTATGCATATCACTTGGAAAGGAATTTCTGGAAACTACTCTCTACTGGGCCATCAGTCTAAGTGTACAACTCTTGGCAGACTGATTTCTGTGTCACTATGAACTATGATGACAGTTGCATAAAGTAGATCTGGTGATAATGGATAAAATAAAATACAATGGTATGCTTGTCATGGTGTGCACATGGTGTGTTTTTGTGGATGAAAAACTACTGAACAAAACTTTAAAACTTTAAACATGCGCACAAAAAATACCTTTCTTGTAGAACTCATTCTAGACTCCTATGTAAACATATCTCAATCTTTAGATGACATTATTTCTTTGACAAGTTTTTGATACATATCATTGATTAATTAATCAGTTGATTAATTAATTAATTGATTCCACACTAATATACCCAGAGAAAATCTCCAAAATTTTACTTGGAAAATTATTAGACTATGATATGAAGAAACTCACAATTGGGCTGAATTATAAAGTAAGGCAAATGACATTTAAAGTGAATAAATAATACAAATAAATATGTCTTTGTGGCATAAAAAATAGCAAAGATTCATTACTATAACATTTCCTAAGTCAAAATAATTTCTTAATCAATGATAATATGCTAATCCATAATTAACAACTTCACATTTCATAATTCCAAAAACTAAAGTCTACTATAGTTAGGTTTTTGCTACTATCACAAATAAAAAAATGAAATTTTATAAATCAATATTTTTTTTAAATATACACACTACTAAGGTTATAATTTTTAAATATATAAAATAAACCATTTATCTCTGGGGGAAAAAATCTGAAGTATTGGAAGTCTGAAACTTTAAAATTAAATCCAAGACACCAATATTTTTCACCTGATATAACTGAGGAAATAAATTATACAGATAATTAGTTCAAAAAGTCATTTTCTAAATTTCTCAGAGTAAATAAATTAAGCAAAAAGAACCATTAATTAATGGAGAGTTTGAAAGCAATATTCTTCTTGGGTCAGAGAGTGTTTTTTTTCTCGAACATACTCACTGATTTACAATAAAACATTTAAGCACTTAAAAGACAATTTTAAATTTACATTTTAAATCAATGAAAATTTCTTTGGAAACTTACTTTCTTTAAAATATCCTATCCCTCTGATTATTAGCTTGATTATGGAAAACATTTACTACACATAAATGTATATAGTATATATTATATATATTTCATTATATAATAGAAATATTTACTATATATATTTTTAACTCTATTATCTACTATATATAAATACATATTTTTAAATATAGTGAATGTTTTTCATTATGTATAAAAATATATGTATATTTATATATAGTAAATGTTTTCCATTTATATAGATATAAAATATATATATTACTATATACATATAGTAAACATTTTCCATTTCCATACATATACATACATAGAGACATAAACATATATCAGAATACTATGTTGTACACCTTAGATATAGTTTATATTTGTCAAAAAGTTTATCACTAAATAATGTTCCACATAGAAAAGTTATGCTGTATTGACTTGCCCACATTCCTCTTTGCCGCCACTTTCCCTCCTTGGAGAATGAAACCGGCACTTTCTAAAAAGAGCTGAATGTGTGTTATTATCTTTATTAATTTCAATTACTATGCTCACCTCCCAATTATTTAAAGCCCTTTCCAGTGACTTTGTCTCCCAAAACTTTTTCTCGTCACTCATCCTCATACCATGTAGACCATTCATTAACAGTAATAAAGCATTCTATAATCAAATATCTATTTCTTCTACCACTACCCTCATGGTTCCCTATCCATGCCTCCAACAAGGTCAATAATTCTCAGATTCCATTAAGACCTACAATCTTTTAATTTCATCATTTCTCAAACTCATTCACCATATTTCTATCACATATTCTCTATTCCCTTGTCTTTCATTTGCTTTGCCATACTCAAATAGAAAAACCCGCAAATATGATTCAATGCAAGCCACCAACTTCATAGATCTGCACCTGTAAGCACACATTATAAACAGACAAAAACACTAACCATGAGTAAACCCTTCAAAGTACCTTGCATAATCCATCCTTCTAACTTTACTCTTTCATGCTCCCACCATATTTACCTCATCTTTTTATATATCCTCCAATCTCCAAAATATTTTTCTCTCAACCTTCCTCTCAACTGATAATCATACTTATTTCACTCAAATAAATATATATATTTATATTTTATGTACTTACATTATATTTTTATATATGACCTATATATTTAAAACATAGATCATATATAAATATATATAATTATATAAATATGTAATCTATATAAATATAAGTATATAATCTATGTTATAATATTTATAATATATAGATTACAAAGATTATATATAGATTATATATAAACATATAATATATAAGTATAATAAATACACATAAATATAAAATATATATGTATATTATAAATATATCTATTTATATATTTATTATATATTATATAAATTTATACTAGAATATATGTTTATTACATATATATAAACAATCAGAAGCATGCCCAAAATGTCCAAATATCACACAGGCTAACCTCTCTGGACCTTTGTCCCGATACCAAGTCTCCCCATTTCTCTAAAAGCTAATCTAGTTCTTTCTTTCTTTTGTCTAGTTCTTTCTTTCTTTTGTGCACCAGATCCACTGCTGTTTACTACCCAGCAATACTGCTTTAGCAACTTTCTTGTTTATCCTGTAACATATATTCCTGGCTTTCCTTTTGCATTCCCAACAGCATCAATATATGAACATGAGATGTTTGTCACATCTTTAAAAGAATTTTTTTCATCTCCACTTCCTTTAGCTATTGATTCATTTCTCTCTTCAACTTACAACAAAAATTTTCCAAAGAGCTGATCATATTTGCACTCTCTTATTCTCTGTTCTCATTCTCAAATGGATTCTAAATTGGCTTTCCCCACTATTATCTGATAGGGATTTAGCAATGTCAACAATGTTACTTCCCATCCTCATCTACTTTCATGTGTTACTGTTCAAAAATCCTTTCTCTGTTGAAATACTGATATGCTTAGCTTCCAGGATATCATGCTCTTCTACTTTTCCTCCCATTTCCCTACCATCTGCTTCTCATTATACTTTGCTGTGTCCTCCTTTTCATCTCTTCAATTTCTTCTCGAACTACCTACTGCTCAGTCCTTGGATTCCTTCTTTATTTTGTAAACACACACATACCCTTGGCAAGATCATTCATTTTTCACAGGTTTCAATTTCACCTACATGCAAATAATTCCCAAAGTTTTATGCATATGCCTGACCTTTTCCCTGAACTCCAGATTCATATATATAGATAAATATAAGTGCCTTCCCAACCTTGAAACTAAGGATGCCTGACATCTTATTTAAAACTTATAAAACTGAAAGATTTGATGATTATATCCTTCTAGTTGCTTGAACTTACTTGAATTCTTGACTTCTAATTTTTTCTTATACCTTATTAGAATCTGTTAAAATAAAATTAATCTTCAAATTCTACCATTTATATTACCAAATATAGACAGAATCTAGTCATTTGCCACCACCCCCACCACTACATCTCTAGTATCTGTCAGCTTTTTCTCTTGTAACAGCCTTTTAATTGCTCTCCAGTCTATTTTCAACCGAGAAACCAATATAATTCAGTTAAAATCTTAGTCAGATTTAGAAGCCTTGATTCAAAAGCTTCTAGAGGTTTCTTTACTTGTTCCCAGGAAAAACTAAAATTCTAGTAATGGAGGGTTATAAAACCCTACACTAACTGCTCTCCTCTTGTTACTCCTGGTCTCATATCCAACTACCCTCTCCCTCAGTCACTCTGTTACAGAGTGATCTCTTAGTGAAGCTCAAAAAAACCAGGAAAGCTATCATCTCAGGAATTTCACCCATAAAGCTTTTCATTCAGATATACCCCAGAAAAAGTAAACTCTCTGAGGGCAGGGATTTTTATCTATTTTTCTCTATTATATCTCAAACATATAGAGTAGTGGCACATATTAAACATTCAATAGCTATATAAAAGCTTCAGATTAGGTTTCCTAATCATACCACCTCGGGTCCCCAACCAGAGCACACCAGCGCAGGGCATCCCTTGGAAATGCCTCCCAGCCACTCCCTCTGAAGCCCCCCACCTGCTTGCCAGGTACCACACCACATCATCCCACTTCAGCGCTGGCACTGATAAAGACTATAAGCAAAATTTCAGCAGTACACAAAAACACCGAAGTTCATTTAGAAGAAAAAAATTGGGGGCAAATATAAACAACAAACAAATCAAAGCTTGAAAACCATTGACAGCGGACATACACACACAAGAAAAAAAAAATCAATATTGAATTATCAAAGTAATTCAAGTACAAAAATAGAAAGCACAGAAACTCAACACCACAGCAACTCAGACACAAACTGGAAAAAGTCATAAGCTGTCATCTGGAGAAACTTGGAATCTGGGTTTGCATATCAGAGGATTCCATATCTGTAAGGTCTCCTACAGAGACTCAAATTTAACAATCTATTGGCTCCTTCAGTGGTAGACTGCAGAGAGGATCTGCAGAATATCAGGGCTGACATCCCAGTCCAGAAGCACAGGTGCTGCTGTGTAACAGCAGCTCAGACAAGGAAAGGACTACTTCCCCAAAACAACCCACAGAAACAAGAAGTAATTCAGAGAGAAAAACAGAATAACCACAATCTCATACTTGACAAGATGCCAACTAATACCATAGCAGCAATCACTCAATACGTAGAACAAGTCCAAAGAGAAAACATGGGAAGGAAGAAAAATACAAACACTCAAGCAAGCCCAAAGGGAAGCAATTCTTCACCGAAGGACCATCTCCTGAAATCAATAAGGAGGACATCGAAGAACTGGATAATATGACAGATAAAGAATTCAGACACATCATGATAAAAGCACTTAATGAGATAAGAGTAGAAAAATACAAAAAAGAATGCAGCAAAAGGAACATTACCATTGACAAACAGAAGAAAGAGATTGAAACACTAAATAAGAAACTGAAGGAGGTACAGTTTATAAGAGGAGCAACAGAAGATATCAAAAATGCAGAGAAAAGCCATGGAAACAGACTAGAAGAAATTGAAGAACAAATCGGCACACTAGAGGATACAGAAATAGAATGAAAAGCGAAAAAGAGAGATAAAAACAAAGTAAGAAAACAGAAGAAAAAATCAGCAATCTATCAGATACTTTAAGAAAGGAAATATAAGAACAATCAGAATCCCAGAAGGTGAAGAGAAAGACATAGGAAATGAAAGTATTTTTAAAGCAATAATGAAAGAGAACTTCCCAACTCTGAAAAATGAAATGAAAATAGACTTACAGGAAGCAAAAAGAACACCAAACTACTTTAATGAAAAAAAAAAAAAAAAAACTACACCCAGGCACATCATTGACATCATTGTAAAACTTCCAAGAACCCAAGATAAAGAAAAAATAATGAGAATGACTAGAGAGAAAAAACAGATAACCTACAAAAGAAAACCCATTAGGCTGACCTCAGATTTCTCAAAAGAGACTCTCCAAGCAAGGAGATAATTGAGCCACATCTTCAAAAAACTCCAAGACAAAAAGAGCCAGCCAAGAATACTCTACCCTGCAAAGCTGTCCTTTTATGAAAGAAAATTTAGAATCTTCTCAGACAAAGTTTCCAGAAATTTGCTAGCACCAAACCCCCACTACAAGAAATCTTGCAAGAAGTCTCAAGTACAAAGCCCTCAGAAGAATACATAGAACGAACATAACAAGAAACTAAGGGAACCTTAAAATGTCTACCAGAAAACCAACTCTAGAACTTCAAACATCAATAATCACTCTAAATGTTAACGGTCTTAATTCATCAATAAAGAGACACAGAGTAAAGGACTGGATCAAAAGGCAAAACCCAACTTTCTGCTGCCTCCAAGAAATACATCTAATCTCCAAAGATAAGCATAGACTGAAGGTAAAAGGATGGAAAACAACCCTACAAGCAAACAGCCCCCCCAAAAAGGCAGGGGTAGCCATTTTCATAGCAGACAAAGCAGATTTCAAAATAAAAAAGTAACAAAGGACAAAGATGGTCACTACCTAATAGTTCAGAGTACAACCCACCAGAAAGACATAACAATTATCAACATATATGCACCAAATGAGGGAGCACCAAGATTCATAAGGCAGTTACTAGCAGAACTGAAAACAAATATTGATGAAAACACATACGTAGTAGGAGACTTTAACACCCCACTCACACCAAAGGACAGATCAACAAAACAGACACTAAACAAGGACAAAAGCTTTAAAAGAAGACCTAGACCAAATGGACCTCATAGATATATATAGGACACTGTACCCCCAAGGAAAAGAATACATATTCTTTTCAAATGCACATGGATGCGTCTCTAAAATTGACCACATATTAGGTCACAAGACAAATTTGAATAAATATACAAAAATTAAAATTATACCAACCTTTTTCTCAGATCATAAAGGCATCAAACTAGAAATAAACAATGAAAAGAAAGCAAGAAGAGTGGCCAATACTTGGAGACTAAACAATATGCTACTAAACGAAGAATGGGTAATTGAAGAAATTAAAGAAGAAATTAAAACCTACTTCGAAATGAATGAAAAAGAAGACACAACTTTTCAAAATGTCTGGGACTCAGCAAAAGCATATCTAAGAGGAAGGTTTATAGCATTACAGGCCCATATCAAAATCCAAGAAACTATACAAAGAAAAAACCTTATCTCCCAACTTGAAAAACTAGAAAAAGAACAACAGGAAAACCCAAAACCCAGCAGAAGACAAGAAATAATAAAAATCAAAGAAGAAATAAAAAACCTGGAATACAAAAAGACTATCTAGAAGATCAACAAAATGAAGAGCTGGTTCTTTGAAAAAATAAATAAAATTGACAAAGCTCTTGCAAAGCTCACAAAGAAAAGAAGAGAGAACACTCAAATAAACAGAATCACAAATGAAAAATGAGAAATTACAACAGATACAAAAGAAATCCACAGGATAATCAGAGACTACTATGAACACCTATATGGAAACAAATACAACAACTTGGATGAGATGGACAGATTCTTGGAAAAATACAACCACGCAAATTGATAAAAGAAGAAATAGAAAACCTAAATAATCCAATCACAAGCAATGAAATTGAAGCAGTCATAAAAACCCTCCCTAAAAACAAGAGCCCAAAACCAGATGGCTTTACAAATGAATTCTACATGACGTTTAAAGAGGAAATAACACCTACTCCACTAAAATTCTTCCAAAAAATTGAGAAAGAAGGAAAGCTCCCAAACACATTCTATGAAGCAAACATTACACTCACACCAAAACCAAATAAGGACAGCACCAAGAAAGAAAACTCTAGACCAATTTTCCTAATGAACACGGATGCAAAAATTTTCAACAAAATCCTAGCAAATAGAATCCAATGATGCTTAAAAAACACTATTCACCAGGACCAAGTGGGATTTAACCCAGGGGCACAAGGATGGTTCAACATCTGGAAAACAATTAACATAATCCACCAAATCAACAAAGAGAAAAACAATAACCACATGATCATATCAATAGATGCAGAGAAAGCATTTGACAAAATTCAGCACCAATTTATGATAAAACCCTTGAAAAACTGGGGATCAAAGGAACATACCTCAACATAATAAAAGCCATCTATGACAAACCTACAGCAAACATCATCTTAAATGGGGAAAAACTAAAACCATTCCAATTAAGGTCTGGAACCAGGCAAGGATGTCCACTCTCTCCACTACTTTTTAACATTGTACTGGAAGTTCTAGCCAGACAATAAGGCAAGAGAAAGACATAAAAGGGGTACAAAAAGGGAAAGAGGAACTGAAGCTATCATTATATGCAGATGATATGATTCTTTATGTAAAGAACCCCAAAAAATCTACAGAAAAACTTCTTGAAACAATAAAACAGTTCAGTAAGGTAGCCGGTTACAAAATCTCATCCCATTTACCATCGCACCCAAAACAATTAAATACCTAGGAATAAACCTAACAAAACACGTGAAAGAACTACACAAAGAAAACTTTAAAATACTGCTTAAAAGAGATAGAGGAAGACATAAGGAAATGGAAAGACATCCACTGCTCATGGATTGGAAGAATTAACATCATCAAAATGATGATCCTTCCCAAAGCAATCTACAGATTCAATGCAATCCCTATAAAAATTCCGACGACATTTTTAAAAACAATTACAGAAATTCATATGGAATAACAAAAGACATCAAATATCAAAAAACCTCCTACCTAAAAAAAAGAGAGAATGGAGGCCTAACTATTCCAGACTTGAAGTTATACTACAAAGCCATAATAATTAAAACAGCATGGTACTGGTACAACAAAGATAAGCAGACCAATGGAACAGAATTGAGTGCCTTGAAATAAAACCACACATGTATACTCAACTAATATTTGACAAAGGAGAGAAAAATTTACATTGGAACAAAGATGGTCTCTTCAATAAATGGTGCTGGGAAAATTGGACTAAAACCTGCAAAAAAAATGGACCAAGACAACATCCTCACACCATGCACAAAAACCAACTCAAAATGGATAAAAGACTTAAATGTCAGACCCGAAACCATAACATACATAGAAGAACACCTGGGCAAAACGCTCCATGAATTACAATTCAGAAATCCCTTTCTAGAAACATCTACAGATGGCAAAAAAAATGAAGGAAAACATAAACAGATGGGACTGCATCAAACTAAAAAGCTTTTGTACGGCAAAAGAGACAACAGAAAAAACTAAAAGAAGCCCATCATAATGGGAAAAAAATTTTGCACCCCACAAGAGTGATAAGGGATTAATAACCCAGATCCACAAGGAACTTACACAATTAAACAAAAACAAAACAAGAAACCCAATCAAAAAATGGGGAGAACTAAAAAGACTCTTCTCCAAATAGGAAATACAAATGGCCAACAGGTACATGAAAAATTGTTCAATGTCACTAGCAATAAGGGAAATGCAAATCAAAACCACAATGAAATACCACCTTATACCAGTGAGAATAGCCCACATTAAAAAAACAGCCAACAACAAATGCTGGTGTGGATGTGGAGAGAAAGGAATGCTCTTACACTGGTGGTGGGATTGTAAACTGGTCCAGCCACTATGGAAAGCGGTGTGGAGGACCCTCAAACTAATGAAAATGGAAATACCCTTTGACCCAGCAATCATTTTTCTGGGAATCTACCCAAAGGAGACCTCAGTATGGGCACAAAGGGACACCTGCGCCCGCATGTTTATTGCAGCACTATTTATAATTGCAAGGACATGGAAACAACCCAAATGTCCAAAAACAGATGAATGGATGAAAAAGATGTGGTATATATACACTATGGAATATTACTCATCAATTAAAAATGACAAATTAGATGAATTTATGATAACATGGACACACCTAGAAGAAATACTAGCAGAAACAAGCCAGAAAGAAAAAGACAGAAACCAAATGGTTTCACTATTATATGGGACTTGGGAAAGATAAACAAAAAGCTATGAAGAAAAGTGAAAAAACAACAACAAAGCTAACAACCAAATTGAAGTATACAACTCCAGGTATGGGGGGTGTGTGACAGAGGGGGAATGATCAGGGAGGGGGGAATCCCGGGAATTATATAGATGTGAAATTTATATTTAAATAAATTATTTGATGTTTAAAAAAAAATAAAGCCTATTATTCCATAATAAATTCTTTTCTCTGAATTATGATTTTTAAAACAAAACTAATGTGTGAAAAAATTCAAATCGACCATTTTGAAAGTTAATATTTATTCAACGAAAATATAAGAGCCTTTTCCAGTAAAGATAGTGCTATAGATTCATACTTCAACCCCATGCAAACACATAGGTTAGGAGCAATATTTTTTAATTTAAAAAGCTTGTTAAAACTATTACTGATATTTGTATTGTAGTCTTTTCCTTTGTTAGGTTATTTAATTAAAGGCATAAAGTTTTAAAAGTATGATAAATATTTGTTTCCCTTAATTAAAACTGTAGTATATGGCCTAATATTCCATATTCAATTTCAAATGAGTATAAAGAAAACAAAAATAATTTCAAGTAATACAAGAGCTGTGCACAATTGAGGTAATAAACACCAAAGGAATTTATGAAAATCAGTAATCAAAAATACTTATTTTTTCATTTCCATAATTAAATGTTAACTTACTTTCTTCATACTGTTATCTGACCAACCCTCCATCCACAATACTTGGCATTTTTTATTCAAGGCTGGATTACTCTCACAGTTTATTATAAAGTTTACATTTGCAGAATCCATTATTAAGACAATGTGCAAGTTTTGTTGAATTCCTAAAGAAAATATTAAATAATTATAATTATGAATATTATAATAATAATTGAGAAAAAATCTATATATGATCTGGTTATATGAAAGAAAAATTTTCTGAAATGGAATGGCAAAACTATTTAAATACAATCTTACAGTATGAAATTTATTTTGGTTAAAAAATGAGTGTGTATATGTGAGTGTATGCAAGCTTACAAAAAGGATCTAGAGGGATATTCACAATGATAAGCACAGTAGCTATTTGTAAGTGATGGGATTATTGCCTTATTTTTCTACTTATCCTGATTTTAGTCAGTACATATAAAATTGCTTTTATAATCATCAAAAATTTAATTTAAAAAAATAGCATCTGGGAACTCTAAATAGTTCAGTAACAATCTAACACAGAAGGTAGTAAGCTATAATTTTACCATATTAGAAGAAAGGAATCACAGAAAATACTCCAAAGAAATAACAACCCTTTCATCCTTTTGCTTTACTAAAATATTGCTAACAGGTTTTTATGATAGGTTAGCCTTTAGGCTACTTATGTGTTATTTTCAAAAAGCTAGAGAGAAAAGAAAGAAAGCATAAATTACCCAAAATTGGATCCAAGATTTAAGGTATCATTGTGATCTAACAGAAAATAAGGCAAATTAAATAGATTTATTTTACATTAACCAAAGCTTGCACTGATTAAAGAATTCTATGTCACTTACTATATGTGAAGTAATTGAAGACTGGCCCAAAAAAACCATCCTGTGAAGCTTGATCTTTAAGAGGCAACAGCAAGGGTTCTAATTCTTCCAGAGTATAAAGACCAGGAACTTCACCTATAGAAAACATGACCCTTTTTTTTAAATTTTGGAAACATTACATTAGTTCAAAGTACATTTTACATACCTGATGCCTTTTGTTTATTTATATTAAATAATCTACCCTTATTCAATCTTTCAAAAATGCACAAATTCTTTTACCTCCATCTTACTCATAAATCTAAATCTGTAGTCTTCATATGATAAAATTTAAACTCCTAAGCAGAAGTCATTCAAGTTAGATAATAATCAAGCTACCATTTGTATTTCCTGGTTCTTCCCCACACCTCCTCAAGTAATCTAGCCTCAGTGAACTTTGTGTTCCACAAGCATAGTGAAATCTTCCTTTTCCTGGAATAACTGTTAAACATATATATATGTACAACATATGTATATACACCTATATATATATATATATATACCTACATATACATATATATACACCTATATATACCTATATATATATATATATATATATATATATATACCTATATAGATATATATAGGTATATATACACACACACACCTATAGTCTTCCTCTGCCACTTATCATCTCCGAAAATTGCTATATTCAAGACACTACTTTGCTAACTATTGTGCCCACTAGCCTTTCTGAAGCTACCCATACACTAAGTCTCTTTCCTATTTCACATACTATGTAAACATTAGGGTTTTTTTTCACTGTTTAGCATTTGTCACAACACTAAATATGAATGAATTATTTCCCTTTCTTGCCCAGTTAGATTCTGAAAGAACAACTATTTGATCATGCTCAATATTAGCCTTAGACAGATTCTTAGCAAAGCATACAATATAAATATTTGGTAAATAAATGGAAGACTAAATGAGCAAACCAATGAGTGATACTGCATGAGAAAGCGTTACTAGTTAATGGCCTGCTACTATGCAGAATGATGAAGGTAAATCAAAGTTAATTAAAAGTACAAGAAATTTGATAGAAGGCCTTAACCATGTCTTGTTCACCACTATTTAGAACTGGATCTGATACATAACAGGTGTTTAATAAATATCCATTAAGTCAATATGCTTATATTTTGCAATAAATTCTAAGATTAAGTGGAAATTCCATTGCTACATATGCAAAGCACCGCATTCATATAGGCCCAATCACATCTTACTTCCAGTTTTCTTTAGGTTAAACGCTGAGGTACATTACTGCTCCCTATGCCTTAACTCTGTAGATGTTAAGAAACATATAGACATAAATCTGCAGAAAGACACAGGCCTTTCAGCCATACAGGATATTTTTGATTCTTAAATTAGCAAAGAAAGGTAGCTCTGTAAACATACTATCTACTATAAGAAACAAAAGTTTCAAGCAAAAAGCAAATTAAAAGAATACAAGGCCTAATGAGTTTCTCTTCTGCAAGAATTTTTTGATTATATTTTTTCACTAAAAGTGTTGGTAAATTTTAACTTCACAAAAATCTAACTTTACTAACAATTTTTGAAATTATATCTAGATAATAAACACCAATTTGTCTTAAGACCAAAACAATAATTTTACTAAGATAATGCTTATCTACATATTTGTTTTACAAAAGTCAAAATAAACATATATTTGATCTACTAGTTTATCTCAGCCAAAATGAACAAGGTCTCCATCTAGTGACAACTTTACAGTATGCAAGAACATGCAACTAAAAATCATATGGCCACAAATAATGGCCACAAAGATTTCAAATTTATTCAAACACTTTGCTTTCACTATGCCACTATTGTTCAAATCATTAATAGAAATTGATCAACCATGTGTCTAAACAGAGTTGTTATCTGTAATTTACATTTGGTCACTAAATGTAAATACCTCACATTATGTGTTAAACGTATTATTTAACCAAAGCTGATTAATTCTGAAGAAAAGACCATACTATCTCTGAGCCTACCTACCAGGATACAAAACAGTTATTTGTTAAAACTGAGTTGTACATGTAACTTTATTACTGTGCTTCTACAATGGAACAATCCAGACAGTTTAAAATAGTATTCTACAATATGTAGCTTATACTTAAAACACTCCAAGTTTAAGCTATCTCACACCAATCTACTAACTATTATTATTTAAAAAGAAAAAGAAACCAAATGGTTTCACTAATATATGGGATATAGGAAAAAAATAAACAAAAGCCATGAGGAAAAGTCAAAACAAGGTAAGGATAGGGGGGACAGGAGGGGAACAGTGGGGAGGGTGGAGGAGGTGAATCCCTGGGATAACAAAGATGTGAAATTTATACATATTAAAAAATATTTTAAAAATGATTATTCATTATAAAGTCTAATGAATCTCATAAATGCTTCAGGAAAGGATAAAATATGAGGAATTTCAGACATCTACCCCAAGAAACCAGCAAAAAGATATCTCTAGAGATAATAGTTTGTGACTTAAAAAATATGAAAATATATTTGTATCCATATTAATTCATATCTTAATTATTCAACCATTTAATTAATAACAGTGATGTTTCACTAAATGTTCTACTGTTACAAGCTACACTATGTTTTTCTTGTTCTTTTACTTCTGTATGTACAATTCCTACAGATAAAAGAATTGCTATTACAGGGTATGACACATTTTTCTAATAAGTATTGGATGATAATTTTCTCAAAGCTTATGTCAAAAGCCAATTTCACCAAAAGAGTGTGAGAGGGTCAATTTTTCATTACATTCACCAAAGTTCAATGCTAAAAAACACTTTACTATTAATGCAGTATCTTGGTTTTATAAAAATAGAATAGCTCCACTCTCTTGCGCCAAACATTCTTAGTCCATATCTTCTCAGTAAAATATATGCCAAAAGTTTGCAAAACATAACTTTACACACGACAATTTTACTTGAACAACTTTTACAAACATTGATTTTGCTTGACTAGAAAGCATTCACTTGCCTGAAGACAAAAGGCTATTGATCATCTCCAAAAATGTAGGATGAACAAACTGGTAATCCTCCAAAAGTAAAACTACCTGTTGGGCTTCAATACCTGCGAGATGTAGCACCTGCAAAATAAGAAAATATATCTGGTTTCCTTTAAATATTTTTGGACAGTTAAAAACTTTACTTCTGCACATCATATAAATTACTTAATTTGATCATTCATTAATCCAATTTCGTATATATCCACACCCAGCTACTAAATAAATCCCATCTTTACACTTGATCTTAGCCAAAAGGCTGAGAAGTGATAATAAATTCCATCTTTTGGTTTATGTATCATGTCCATTTAATATTCCACATCTGTACAGAGAGTTAGGAAACCTTACAGAAATTATTTTCCAATGTGCACATAAAAATATAATTTTCTACTAATCATGAGAAAAATA
Organism: Uropsilus gracilis; assembly: GCA_004024945.1. NCBI lineage: Eukaryota > Metazoa > Chordata > Mammalia > Eulipotyphla > Talpidae > Uropsilus > Uropsilus gracilis. The sequence goes on along the minus strand of PVHY01000502.1, from coordinate 198,100 downwards.
ATCATCAAAATTAAAATGAAGACTATGTTGTATAGAGGAACTTAAAGATTTTTTAAAACAGTGTGACTGTTTAAAGCAGAAGGTGTTAGTGACTCACATGTTTGAGATCATTTTTGAATTGCTTCAGTTCATAGCCTCTGGAAATCTTTGGAGAAAACAGCACTGCTCCATGCATGTGACTGACGAGAGAAGTGATGGTGCGGCGACCCACACCACTGCGTCCGGCCAGCAGTAGGGAGCCACCAGGGAAACTCAATACTCGATCTATCCTTGACATGTATTCTAGGACTTCTTGGAAAAGCAAAATGTCTAAATTCTGGTTATCTCGTCCATAATGAATAAGACCCTTAAAAAAAAAAAAGCCCACAAATAATATTTTACAATACAAACCACAGATTACTTAGACAAGCAAATTTTAAGTACAAAGGTTAAATTTTACCAGCTATTGTAAATCAAGTCATGGTGCAAAGACCAGAAGACAACCCCAAAATTCTGGAAACCTTGTGCCTAAAAATCCTTTGTGAATTCTTGCCTTATACACTGTTTTTGGAAACCTCACATAGGTAGAATAGCCTGCCAAGAACTACATGACAGATTGAAGGAAAAGAGAAAGATCTAGTTCTTCACATATTTAGAAAGACCCAGACTTCACATATTTAACAACTTTCAACACTCCCAAATCTTGTAATATCCATTCTAGGCAAATTAATTGGTTTACAGATCATGAAAAAACTTTCCTTGATATGAAATCCACACTAATTTTCAATATAAATGTTAATTTTTAAAACAAGCATATATAATACTATTCTTTTTTATTATGATAAAACTTGTAAAATAAGTCTCTCTAAACATACGCCTGAAGGGAGTGATCCAATACTCCTAAATCATATCTATTAAACCAATGTTACCTCAATTAAAGAAAAAATCTCTCTGAGATAGTATCTATTTGATGAACCAGGCAGCATCAGCATCAGCTAAGAGCTTATTAGAAACTCAGAATCTCAGGGCAACTGAAAAAGATGTCTTCAGAATGGGATCCAGGAATCAGCATTCTGGTTCTCCAAGAGATTCTGCTGCTCACTCAACACTTTTGGATGGCATTCCAGTATTAATAATTGAGTCTCATTAATATACTCCAATATCAGATACCTTTTTTAAACATCCTCATGGCAATTTTACACATATACTTGTAAGTACATGGGTATCTACTTAGATCTGCTATACTACAATGGACTTTGGTTCTTAAAGATGAAGTAGTAGGTTTTACTCCATGCATCAAAAATTTTGCAATAAATATTTTTAATGACTATAAAAGTAACCAAATACTAACTCAAATTCTTAATGTGTATTATACCTTTTTAATAACATCCTTAAGGTCAGCAGAATTGAGTTTTCCAAGTGGTTTTCCATGTGGAGGCAATGGCTGTCCTGGGGCTGTCCTTGTTCCTGAATTATGTCGTGCTCCCCATGTAACATAAAAACTACCTGTAGAAATGAAAGATAATTTTGTTTTATGTGTTATTTGTAGTGGGTGCATCATTAAATAGGAAATTATATTTAATCTAGTTAATCCAAAAATGTTCATCCCCAGCAAAGCAGATACTTAAATTTTTTCTATTATTTACCATACAGGATGACCATAGGTGAGTTGAAATGACATTAAACTCTGAAAAAACTCAGATAGCCACTAAGAAATAGACACTACCTAATGCCCAAAGAATATGCCAGCTTTTTTTTTTTCTCTTTTGGCAATAAGAGACACTTAATTTTTAGACTGAGAGCTATGGTATCACTTAAAAATCAAAGCTTCTTTATACTACACCATATTTAGGCTATAATGAAATAATCCCACTCTGAAAAATAAGTCCACTTGGAACTATTGCCAGGCTCTCTCAGTATTTCATGCAGTTTTAAGGTCTCTTGAATTCATTTCCCAATTCCAAAGACTCAAGCTGGACCTAGAAATCACCTTCAGTATTTCCTTTGGCTTGTACAATGGTAACCTTGGGGAAAAGACCAACTCTAGAAATGTTCAACATGTAGAAAGTGCTACATGAAATATTTAGAAGCCTAGCTTTAAACTCTGAAAAAAAGAGAAATACATTTTTGTAGCTTGAAAATAGCTTTATTTGAAAATGTTTTTATATATGGCCTTACTTTTTTATCAAAGATCCTTATATGATGATTTTCATATTGCATGTATTACTCACAGACCACTTTTCAAAATGCAAATTGGTTATTAAAGAGTAGTAACAGCAAATGTTATAAAGCTGATTGAATGGTGTTATGCTATGCTTATCATAACAATGGAGAATCTGTTAACAAGAATACGTAAGAAATTCTCTAATACTGATATAGTGATACAGGGAATGACAATGACCATTACTTTCAGACCAGAGTAATTTTAGTCATTATAGTCAAATACGGATTTTCTCACTGATCTTTAAGTTTCATAGCTATGTATATAGCTACTAAAAACTTTCATAGTAAAATCCCTGTGTAATAAAATTTTGAATTGTAGATTTAAAACATTATTCCCTGACCCCTTTCTTTCACAGGAATAATTAGTCATTATATTTTGTTTGAAACATAATTATTGAAATCTTGGAAAAAAGAGCAGTTCCCTTATAGTATGGGTAACATTTATATTATTCAGAGTTCTAAATTATTTAGACTTATAAAATCATAAAATAGGGAAATAATTTTGGGAATTCTGATAAAAAATCATGAATTTACATATTCTATAACTATATTACCTGCCATATTGTCTAGTATATCTGATCCCCAATCTCCTTGAAATACAGATGATAAAATGCTGTCAAATAGATGAAGTTCCTTTACACCAACAATTTTGTCACGAAATAAGCGTCGTGCTTCATATGCTACAATTTCCAGCACATAATCTAGTGGGTGGTTTGAGGATCCTAAAAAAGGCCAAATTTCTTTAATAGTAGCAACATTCAAATGATTTAAAAATTATGTTTCAACTCCATAATGAAAAGAGAAAATAAGAATCTACATACCATAATTTTGACATCAGACAACAGGAAAAAAAGAGAGGGGGAAGTTAAAATTCATTTTATTAGTGAATCAGTAATATATATAAATCCAAACATTATTAAATTTGATTTGGTTACATTAGCATAATATTTCAATTTTTACAAAGTTAATAGTGATAATAACAAACAGTTTGAAAGAGGCAATGTAATATTATAAGTTTAAATACTAATATTTAAATGTAAAGGTAATATTTAATTCTAGAATATTCTTAATTTGAATTTTTAAATACCATAATTAGTTAAAGTACTCATTAATATATTTCTTATAAATTAATATGCAACACAAAACATAAACACAAAAACAAAGACACACTATTACATTCTGAAGATAAGTGATTTGAAATCATTAAAGCAACCTTACCTCCTTCCAAATCGTATCTGAATAAGCCAAGAACCCACTGAGTAAGAATACAAGGAGTAAAGAAATAGTGACTATAGTCATCAACTGTAAATTTGGCCCGCACCTGAAAATGAAAATACAGTAAATCATCAGTCTAGTCAAATATATCATCATACTATGAACTTTTAGTCACCTCACACTCACAGGAATGCCAGTTCTAATAGTGGAGGAAATTGTATATCAACATAACTGATTTCCTTTGTTATCTTGCAAATTTCATGCAATTAGAAATATAACCTAAGAAGGGTTCATAGCGGCCATCTCGGGGCCTGGCCTGGCCGCAGCCTCCTCCCCCGCCGCCGGCCCTGAGAGTCCTCGATTCCCCCACTAATGGGGACTTTACCTTTGTCTCCTCCGCAGACGCGGAAGATCTCAGTGGTTCAATAGCATCCCCATATGTCAAATTAAACCTTGGTGGAGATTTTATCAAAGACTCTACAGCTACTACATTTCTGAGACAAAGATATATGGTTGGCTTTTAGAAGTTGAAGATGATGATCCTGAAGATAACAACCCACTTTTGGAGGAATTGGATATGGATCTAAAGGATATTTACTACAAAATCCAATGTGTTTTGATGCCAATGCCATCACTTGGTTTTAATAGACAAGTGGTGAGAGACAATCCTGACTTTTGGGGTCCTCTGGCTGTTGTTCTTTTCTTTTCCATGATATCATTATATGGACAATTTCGGGTGGTCTCATGGATTATAACCATTTGGATATTTGGCTCACTAACAATTTTCTTACTGGCCAGAGTTCTTGGTGGAGAAGTTGCCTATGGCCAAGTTCTGGGAGTTATAGGATATTCATTACTTCCTCTCATTGTAATAGCCCCTATACTTTTGGTGGTTGGATCATTTGAAGTGGTGTCTTCACTTATAAAAACTGTTTGGTGTATTCTGGGCTGCCTACAGTGCTGCTTCATTGTTAGTGGGTGAAGAATTCAAGACCAAAAAGCCTCTCCTAAGTTATCCAATCTTTTTGTTATACATTTATTTTTTGTCCTTATATACTGGGGTTTGATCTAAGTGGTATACAAGTAGGAAAAAGACAATGTTTAGTTTGTGTGTAGGCTGGGAATTCTTGTTGAGGGAACTGAAAAACCTGTTCCTGGTTAAATTTACATATTCCAGATGTAAAGTGGTTTAAGGTCTTTTTAAAACAATATATTTTATATGTAATAAAGTAATTGCAGTTACCTGGATTTTTTTTTTTTTTTTTGGTCAGAATTCAAAATTCTCTGATTCTTTATATTCCAGTGAATAAAATATAAAAGCACTGTGTTTTTAAGGGTGTGTCCATATTCATGTAAAATCTTGTGCCAAAAGCACCTGGTATGGTAATATATTTCACTTGAAGGGTAAATATGACAAAACATCATGATAATCTAAAAGTGCAATTTTTTTCTTTAATGGGTTTTCTCCTGTGTTGCAGATCCTGTAGATATATATTTATATTTATACATATATATTTATGAAGTAATTTTTATTCAAAAAATATATTTCTGACTAGCCTAAAAATTAAGATATTTTAAATCTAATGCTTAAACTTTCTTTAATTTGGCCATTAATTTTTTATTTATAAATTTAAATTTGTTTTTTAAATTGCACATACTTTTTAAGATCTCATACATGCTTCAGTATGTCCTTGTTAAGAATTATTAATAATAATTACTAAAACTTACTTTAATAGTTGTTCATGTAGATTTGACTTGGTTGGGTGTGCTTTTAAAAAGTATTTTTGAATGTCTAAAAATCTGATCTAAGTTTCTGTTTATCTTTCTGGCCAGAGGAACAAGAGATATAAAAGGATATTCATTAAAATTGTCAGTATATAGAAAAACAGTAATATTTATAGCATCAATAAGTATTTTTAAGTGGTATTCCCTAAATAATAGAAGTTGCTGGAAAAAAGAGACCTCTAAAAACCTTGTGGTCTGAACAATGCTACATAAAGTAGAAAAAAATAAAATGCTTCCCAGCTGTGTTTGTTTTATAAAAAAAAAAAAAGAAGAAGGGTTCATAAACTTCCACAGTGGTTAAAAAAGAAAAAGAATTATTTTAAACCTCTATTACTGAGGAGGAATTAAAGAATGTTAACCTAGGCTTAATGAAACAGTGGCTGCAATTCCAAGGCACTCAGAGGTTACATAGTATGGTTCTGGCCCAATATCTATTGGTAGGAACCACAGAGCTACTTTATGTTCACTCCATTTTCTATGTTTCCATGGCTATTGGATACTGATACTGTTATACTTATCACACTATTTAAATAGTGTATTAGAAGAGCAGGTCCCTTATTAAAGTGTCAAATTCCAGAAATAGAGCTTAGTCAGCTCTGTATCTGTAAGAGAGCACTGACAAAAGAAAGTATTCAATAGAAATCTTCTGCATCTTTAATGTTCATTTTTTCAACTATTCTCCCCATTTCATCATGGAAGGACATTTTGGACGTCCTCGCACAGGTAACAGGAAAAGAAGAAACACCAAAAACTAACCCCAGATTTGAAGACTGATAGAAACTGACAGAAATTAGGAAAAGGATCTAGTTTTGAAAAGAAAGTGAATTCCATTCTAAATATACTAAATTTGGGCTGGTAACAGAATAACCATTAATCCAATCCACTCATTCAATATTTATTGTGTATTAAAAGCTGAGAAAGAAACAAAAGTGAATAAAGCATATAGAGCATTTACCCTAACAGCTTACTCAAGAAGAAAAGCCTAGCAAACTACAGGAAAGGAAAACCTGAATATTAAAGAAGAAACTAACAGACATAAAATGACGATATAACTACTACATGCATATTTACCTGTTCATACACTTGTACCATAGATCCTGCTAAGAGGTAAATTTTTGATGAAGAACCCCAAATAGAATGATTCTTTAGATTTTTATGTAGAACTGGTTCCAGATATGCTCCATAAATTGTCTGCAATTGCTCTCTTTCTGGATAACTACAATGGATATATAAGGAAGAAGAAAATTGAAATAAATCATTATTATAACTTGTTATCTTAATGTTGAATTATAATAGTGGTTTTCAAATTGTGCTGTTCTGAAACCTGGTATGTCCAAGGTTTACCCAGGGCCTAGACCAGGTTCAAGAACTTGAACCAAATTAGATCCCTGATTATATACAAATACTATGTGGAGTGGAGTGGAGGTAGGGGAGGGAAAGTGAGGTCCTATCAGAAGATCCCAATAATATTACTTAAAAACATAATTGCTCAGACTCACTGGTCTTTAGAAAAGGCAAAAAGAGGAATTTTTGCCAAAAAAATTTTACTTGTAAACAGCATTTTGAGTTAAGTATATTCTATAGACAGCAGCAATCTAACTCAGAACTATAAAAGAACTAAAAACTAATACAACAAATATAATCAAGCTGTTTCTCCTGGACCAACACTTATTTCAACACACTCTTAACTGATGGCTTACAACATTTCTGAAAGAATAAACTTAACAAATGGACAGCAGGCCAGGCATGGTGGTTCATCCTCTAAGATTCAGCCTATGAAGCGGCCGGGGCTAGGGATCACGGTTCAAGTGCCACCTGGGGCTCGTAGCAAGATCTAGTTAAAAAAAAAAAATATCTGGGTGTGGTAGCACATGCCTGTAATCCCAGCTACCTGGGAAGCTGAGGCTGGGGATTGCTTGAGTCTGTGGTACCCTGGGCAACGAGAGCCTGTGGTTCCATGGGCAAAAATAGCGAGACCTAGCCCCCCTCCCCCCCAAAAAAACACAAATGGACAGCAACTAACGAAAAACAAAAATTAGAATTTCATAAGGCAAGTTTTAAAAGAGACAATGCAAAATACCTAAAATTTAAGAGTCCCTGTAACAATTACAGACTATGGAAATGGATGGATGTATTAGGATTAATGTTATCAGCCACTTAAATGACACAACTCTACTTTGTACAGATTTCAATTCTCTAAATTATCTTCATAAATTAATTTTTATTCCTTGAAATTCATAAAACTTTTAAATCTAAAATGTGCCAGTTTCCTGATTTTAGGACAGAGACAATAGCTAACAGTTCAGTTTTATTTATTAATAGTTTTCTAATATCTGATGGTTTGAGTAAAGTCATTATTATCCTATATTATTGTCTACAGTTTGAGAAAGGTGGGGAAAAAATAAAAGCTTAAGTTTGACTATTTTTATACTCCACATTTTAAATTATTGTTAAAGGGTATCTTTAACAATATATAGATATAAGAAATACTAAAAAAAAATTAAAGATACTAAGATACGTACTCTACAGCACAAAGACGAACAATAGAAGTAAATCTGGTAGTAAGTTTATGTCTTCCCAGTCTTCCTCCAGCTGACATAGAAGCAACAATTTGAATATTTTCTAAACCAACCCATTCCAAATTCTCATCATAAAATCCTTGATATGTCAATACCTATTTGAAAATAAATTTATTTTTAAATAGTTATGTATTAGATGTTCTAATCATGTTTTTATATATATATATTTTACAAAATTCAATTGTTTCCAAAAGCAAACACCATTTCTATTAAATTCAATCATTTAAGACTAAAATGTGTCCTAAATTCTTTACTATTGAAAAATATATTCAAGGGTCCATGTTCAATCAATGTCAGCTGAATTATACTCATCTCAAAATGTTTTTTCCTCCAACATTGAAATCCAGATTATAGTATAAATCCACCAGTAATTGTAAAAAAAAAAAAAAAAGTTGCAGAAATCAGAAAAATATAACTAAAATATTTTTCTATAAATATTAACTTATAATGCAATTAAAGCTAAATTTCAAACTATATATCTAATAAGTTCTAATTCACAATTTAGAAGTTTTCATGTGATGTGAATCACAGAGAGAAATAAAATCTTCCACACTAAGAACAAACAGTCTCAAATCCTTTCACCTAGCCTAGAGAAGCCAGAAAGGGGTGTGAGGCATGGCAGAGGAAGAGTGAGGCTGTCACAAAGTATATCTAAAAAATGAAGCAAGAGCTCCCAACTCCAGCATGAACCCCAGATGCTGCTTTCCTATTTATTTTAAGAAAATGAGGCAGATAACAAGTCTAAGAGTTGTTTTCACTCTGTGATTATATCATGTAATGTAAAACGAACTTCTAAATGTAGAGAGCTCAAAGAAAGTAGCCTTGGAACAAGGCAGCCTAGAGGAAAAGAACACTAGGGAAGAAATCCGATTTTCCAGTTAAACAAGAGTTAAGAAAATTAAATTCTTTCCAATTTTATCAAAACACTGCAGTGATATGACTCACTTGTTGCAAGAAAGCCACCAAAGTGCTGGTCCCCCATTTATCCAGCTTGGGTAGGTTGATATCTTTTAAGTATAAAACAAGTCGCTCACAATCTTTTGGTCTGTACACTCGACCAGTGTTACTGCTGATTACCATGCAAGTCTGGCTCAGCTTCTGCAGAAGATGCCGTGATGTAGTCTGAGCGCTGCAGTGAACTGTAGCAATCTGAGTAGAACGGAGCTGGGAAAAGGCATACCTGAGCAGCATCCTAGGAAGACATAGGACACTTGGCTTTGAAAATGCAACCAACAGAATATATTCAATATAAAGTTTCCATTTTACAAATCTTTTCATTTCTAAGTTATGTATGATGATGTTTAAGGGCAGCGGAGTAAATATGGGTATGACTTCCATAGTTACATTTCTAATAAGGTAACTTTCTAGTTTTTAGACTGGTAAAAAAAATAAGCCTATACTTTAAGACCCTGTTGGGACTATTCCAGCAAAAAAAAAAAAAAAAAGTCCTCAGGATTAGCAGAAATAATTTAGTTTGATAAAATTTATATAAAAGACACCAACTGTTTCTCTACAGTTGAAACAGAGATGTTAAGACCTGCAAATTAAAAAAAATAAAAACTATGGTTGCATAGTATTTTTAACTTACTATTTGAAATGTAAAACTAATAATCCATTGCTCCCAGAAACTACATTCAGTAAGTCCTAAAAATAGGCTGAATTTCACTGAATTTAAAGGTATTTTTAATTGTTAACATTAAGATTCATCTTTTATAACTAAAGCAAATCATAATTTGTGGCTATATCTAAGGAATTCTCTTTTTGTTGTGATTGCATACAGAGAACAGTTTGAAGGGTATCTTCTGGCATCTCTCTATTTATGTTAAAAAACATATAACCTGACAGAGAAAAAGATCTATCCCTCTTTATGATCATATTATTTTTATAAGTAGTAGCATCATGCAAGTGTAAATGCTGTTTTAACCAAAGAAAGGTAACAAAAGCTGGAAATATTTTTTAAGAGAAAAGAACATGAATCCACAACATGTGCCTCAATCAACATTTTCTTGTGCTTACCCTTTGCCACATCCTTCTGGTCCTATAAGAATAAATGGCTGTTTTGTATGAGAACTTAGCCAAGGCTTGACATAATCTAGACCACGCTGCATGTCAGGAGTCTGAATGACAGGAAGAGTGTGTCCATTACTAAAATCATCAGCAGTTAAATTTTCTGGCTTTTTCAGTACGTAAGATGCTAACCGTCCTTTACTCAAGTCATAGTAGGTGTCCATTGGCCTGTGGAAGTCTGGAGGAGATTCCTGTGCCCAATTAAAAACCTGAACAGAAAAAGATTACATAAGGGTTTCACTTATTATAGAGCAGATGAAATTTTAATTCTGAAAATTAAAAGTCCCAAAATGAATTATCTATGTTAAAAAATAAAAATAGTTCACATACGCTAATCCTACCCCTAAACATCCTTTATAAAAAAGTAACATTTTACCTCATATATAATTCTGTAAATGATCATCTGAAACAAACGTCACCAATGCTGAACATACATCAAAATATATTTAAATTTTAATTCCATTTCTGTGAAAATCATATTGCAAATTACACAATGTAGGAATTCTTGCCCTTTTACTTCCACCATAGTCTATTAGTTTAGCCCATTCCAGTATTGTCACCACCGCTCTCAACCTATTACTCCTTTTTTGAAGACTGAAACTGTTATCTGTGTATACATAGAGCAGAGAGTTGGTCCTGGGTATGAATCTCAAGCACCTGTCTTCTGAAGTTTGGCAAAAGAATGTCTGCTCAAAGGTAGTATATAAAATGGCATCAAGTGGTTAACAAAGAGACTACTGGATCAGAGACAACAGAATGGCCATGGAAAGGGAAACAAGAGTCAAGAAAACAAAAAACCATGGCATGAAAGAAGACATAAAATGATAAAAGGGAAGGAACATACTGTTGGTGCCAAGCAAAATTAATTTGTGTTCAATTACTTCAACAGAGGCAAATAGAAATTCTTGAGCCCCGCCCACACACCTGTTTCAGCCATGCTGCCAGGCACCAAAGCTCCCAGCCATTTAGCCTGCCAAGCTCCTTTTGGGGTTCAGGGAGTGCAAGGTAGGGGGGCCCTGCTGCCTGCCAAAGCGGTGGAAAGTGGCTAGGAGCACTGCCTGGATACCGTACCACGAGGTGTCAGGGAAGTGGGCACAGCCCCGACCACATACCCAGTTCAGTCATGCTGCAGGGCACTGCGCCCTCACCCCCCGCCGGACATGCAGACAAGCGGGCTGGTGCGGTGGAGGGGTTGGGTGGAGTAGTGGGTATTAGGAGTCATTCCCTCTGGTCTTCTCCAATGCTCACCAGACGCAACTATATCAGTGACTCAACAGAAGTTGCATAGGAATACAGAGGTACAAAACAGAGTATTCCAGAACAACAAACATGTCCAATGTGATCCATGGGACACAGAACTATAAGACTGTTTATATAGACAAACTACCTCAGAAATACAACCACTGTGATTTACAATGTTGGGAATGGAATTTCCTGTTCAGAGATACTTTCAGCATGACCAAAAGACCCTCCCACTTTAGGGTGGGAGGAAAGCAACAGAGACGGGCCAGACCAACCACATGCTAGGGCCTATCTCGATCAAAAAACTTGGTGCACAAATTTTGGCCGGTAGAAACGCTCCCAACACCAACAACCAGAACTATAAAACAAACAAGGAGCAAAGTATGACAGAAGATGGGCTGGAGCAGCTAACCAGAAAGAAGGAGGAGGCACTGAAAGAACACAATCATGTGTGAAATGGTGTCCAGGAGCAAAAAGACACTTGGAAAATTAAGCATAGGCTACTATGCCCCAGGAAATCACGTCCACACCCGACAAAGGACACTGCTACAAGAAAAAAGAGGAAGAACCCAAGGGACTAAAAAGTAAACAATAAATGGCAGTGAAAGAAGAGATGGAGAGAACAGGGGGATGGGAAGGGGGAGGAGAAGGAACACATGAAAAGGCAAATGGAAACAAAACTTATTCAACAAAAATATATATTATTAATTTTAAAAAAGAAATTCTTTAATATGTAATCTTAGCTTTACAAACAACTTGGCTAGAACATGTCTTTACATTCCTTAAAGATGCATCATTGTTAATCCATCCTAACATCTCTTATTTTTTAACTATTCTGGTTAACCAAAAGATTACCAAAAATTTATGTAAAATCAAAAATTAATTACATATTCAACTGGCTAAGATTAAAACATGTTTAGCAAGAAATATGTGGTCCAAACTGTACTTTTTAAAAATGAGTTTATAAAACTTTGATAATATAAATTATCATAAACTAGTTCAAAGGTGAGAATAAGTATATGAATAAATGTGTATATATAACTATATATATTTTACTCTGATTGCTTAATTTCAAAAATTAAAAGTCCTGTGTCATATATTTATAAATCACTATATATTGGCAGTGAAGAATTAATGAGTTAAAGAAAAATGTTGACTAAATATAGGTTTTAAATATACATCACCTCTTTAGTGAATTCAAGACGTGATTTCATATTCAGATTTCCACCAAGCCCCCTTGTGAGATTAATAATAAATTGGTCATGATCTTTGCAACAATGCAGATGTGATAAACCGTTCATCACAGTTCCAACCAAACTGGTTTCTACCACATAGTCATTCTGTTGATTAAAATCCATGATTAATACGAAAGTAATAGCAATCATTTAACTTAGAGTCATACATTTATAGCTCATATATCTTTTCTAAGATCATCTTTAAAATTATTCTTCTATTCAAGTTGTAGAATAGATTTAATTTATATGCATAAAATGGGGAAAATGAAAAACAATCAGGGGAGAGGGGAAAAAAAGAAAAACAATCATGAAAATACAATATATTTCCAGCCGTAAGTGTTGGAATACTCACATGGCTATGTGGTTTGTTTACTTCCTAAACCTGAAATTGATGAGCACTGGTCTAAAAAGAATAGTCTTTTATTTCCTCTTGCTGATAAAGATACCAAAAAAGATACCTTTTCAGAGGTATCTTTTCAGAGGCAAGGAATAGACTGAGAGCATAGGATGAGAAAGACTACCAAAAGCAGGCTTACATGAAAAACCAGTTGAAGCCTTCTCTCTAAACAGAATTTTAAAATGAAATATTTGGACAGAGATAGTATAAATGATTTTAATCTGAGAGCTGGAGAGTTAAGAGAGGAAAGGGTTCTCATTCTTTTATAAGTATTTATTGAGAACGAATTATGCATAAGGATCTGTATATGGTTGTACATTTTTAAAAAATAAGGTGAATCAAACAGAGAACTTGTTTATAAGGAACTCAAGTCTAGCAAAACAATGGTTAACAAGCTATGCTAAGAGCTACAGAGCAGCAGAGTGGGATGTTGTGAGAAAGGGTATCCCAAAGCCAAGGCTCAAAACTTCTTTGGAAAAGGCAATAATTCAGTGAAGATCTGAAGGATGCTATAAGCTGTGACTGGAGCACATGCAAAATAAGTTATCTGAGCAGCTATAAAAGAATGCCTGAGTAAGCAAATGAAAAATGGTTTAAATCAGAGATACAGGCAAAGGCCAAAGTGCAGATTTGTATGTCATGGTAAGGAGTAAAAAAATTTATTTTCCTGTCTTTAAAGTGTTTTAAGTAAATAATTAAGTTTTCACTGTTTTTAAAAAAAAATACTATATCTGCAAAATAAATACTTACAGAAAAATAGAAAAAATTAGAAAAAAAATTTTTAGAAAAATTTAAATAAACTATTAAAAAATAAATACTTCTAGAAAAATGGAAGGAAGAAGAGTAATAAGGGAGGAGATAGGTAGAAATGCAACTGTTTATGTCATATAAAAGGTTCTAGGCTTTAAAGATATGATAAAGGAAACCCATATATTATCTTCTAAATTGATTTGTTTCTTTAATACAAGAAAATAAAGTTTTAATTATAAAAAATGTCATCATCTGACTAAAGCATCCATTATGGCTATGTCTCTGAATATGAACAAGGTGCAAAAAGTGCATGATAAGAAGAAACAAATGCTTAGCACATACAGAAAAAATCTAACTAAATTTCTATCTAAAAATTAAAAAAAAAAAAACTCAAAACAGAATCAGTTTGTTTTCTAACTGAATCTTTGGTATCTTTTTTATGTAGAACAATCTTTTGTGTTCATCATTTCTAAAATCACAAACCTCTGTATTTATCAATATAGTCCATCTAGTTTTATAACTGTCATTCTAACATTAACAGCATTCAAGTAGATAACCTCTATTCACTGGAGAGAATAATTAGCGTCTCTATGTTTTATTTTAATGAAATAACATATTTATTTTTAAAAAAATTTACCAAAATGGTACCACAGTGTAGGCATAAGGTATTTAATTTATCATCTATGTTCTTATTCACTCAGTACTAGGTTCTGGAGAAACAATCAGGAGTAAGACAAGGCCAGTCCTTGTCTTCAAGGTGTTTAGAGCTGAAAACATTATTGCAGAAACACAAACTCAACCAAACTGAAAACTGGAGGCTCTTGCCCTGAGACTTCATCTGCACCATCCTCCTCATAAATTTTAGTCCTCTATCTTTCAAAATTTCAGAAGAGAAAGACTGAGAAAACTAAAGTGAGATACACATTTCCATACATGCCTCACTCAAGTTGAAAGTATTAATCTCTAAATGAAGTTCAGATTGAAAATGAGATATAGTTACACATTTTTCGCCATTTTTTATGCTTACCTTTTTCACAAAAGACACAAAAGATAAACCAATAAACTGAAAAAAATTCAAGTTAAAATATCTGGAAATCCACAATTATCTTGATTGCGTGGTAAACTTTTATGCTTCAAGTTCAAAAACGGTGGTTTTGTTAATAAAAGTAGATCATTACAATATTTAAGATTGTAGGTAAGCAATGCAAAGATTTATGTATAAGAGAACAAAAGTGTCTTTACACAACTGAAAAGTATTGCCATGATATCTAGCAGGACAGCAATGAAGACAGGTGCCTCTCACTCTAGCCCATGTACCAGCAGAGCTCTACTGAAAGGTTACACAGAGACATATATGTAATCATCATGTGTAAGCATTACTCTTGTTATACATCATAACTAAATGATTAGTAACAAAATATTATGCTTAACTTACTTGTTTTAGAACCCACTGTAAAGCTTTTTCAAAATAATTGCCAATCCAGTTTTCAAGATTCTGCCTATATTTTGAAGGCTGATTCCTCAACCAAGATTTTATCAGAGAGTTAATATCTGTCTCTTCATCACTGAAACAGATTAACAAACACAATAAATTAGCAACAAAGAAATTGCAAATTTATTTTCAAATTAAATTGCTGCTCCTTCTAACTACACATGTATTTTGTCTGCTTAAAAACAAAAGTTGATTTTAGTTACTTCTGTCTTCGTATGTGTGCATATATTAATTTCTTTTGTTTATGTACATACACACAAATACATATTTTAGTTTCAATAAAATAAAGCTAATACATTTATCTATCTTATTACAAAAAAGAATTAGATAATTACATATCGACAAATTAGCAAAATAGTGTTCTAAACCCTTTCTACTCAAAATATGGCATGCCTACTGGAAATAGTGAATCCCAAGTCCCCAAATTATTCCCCCACATATTGAAGAAAAAGACTTCATTTGAATAAGATCCTTGGAGATTCAAATGTATAGCAGAGTTTTAGATACACTGTATCTTAATGCAAATCTTTAAAAATATGTATTTTTCCTCTATTCTACAAAAAAACTACCTAAGTTCCATGGACTTATTAAATCTTTCTAAAGTAAAATATAATTGTTCTAGCAAAAAAAACAAAAAAACAAAAAACACCCCACACTCAATAATGAGTAACAGGCAACAGGCAATGATTGAAATTAAATACTGATGAATTATTCAAAATAATATCAAAATAATATCAGACATAATTATAGAAAATACTCTAGTAAATTACCTCAGGAAGATCATTCCCATTCTAGATATTGTGGCTGGTGAGGCACAACTTAAATCATGAGTTTCAAATACAAAGTTAACATTTGGGCCAAATTGAATTCTTTCTCCACTGGGCATAGTGAGAAGTCGATTATCATCCAGAACAGAATTCAGAGATTCTATCCATTCGGGGTCAATATCACCATCACAGATTATCCATGAGTTGACATCTACTCCAACCCAAAAAATGGAGATAAAAATACTCACAGTAATAACAATTTAAAATTAGGAGTAAAATAATTATCTCTTATTCTTTAAAGATGATTTCCATAAGGAAGCTACAAATAAGAAAGAAGTCAAACAAGTTGAAAATTTTCTTGTGAATCTACACTAAAAATGTGCTGAAGAATGAATGAGCATTCTTGGCTGAGTTGACCAATGACTCAGTTATATACAAAGAGATAATATTTTCTTTATCTGCTATCATACAGACCTGGTGATCTCACTAAAGGAAAACAAGATTCATAAGACCAAGGGATTTCTATTCTCAAAACACTATGAAATATTCTTCAGCATTTAGTTTCTATCATGGCATAAAAACGAATAAGTGCTTACTATATGTGTCTTTTAAAAATATAAACATACAAATTTAACCCCAAATAAAACTTGTCATCTTGCTTATTTATGAGGTAATGCTATGAATCCAGCAAAAATTTTATTTTTATTCAGTAAATTAATCCAGCTGTATATTACATTTTTACTTCAATTACTGTGAGTTTCCATTACAATAAAAGCTGTTAAAGAACACAGGTTAAAATGAGAGTACATCTTGGCTTTTCAAAGTAAAATACCAGTGTACATCATTAGGCAATTTATGGTCATGTATAAGAGTTGATAAGAACAGGATTTCAAACAGGTTCTATAACCCTCTTAGAAGTCTTAAGTAAAATGAGAAATCACCCAACAGAGACCAACCTTGTGGTTCCCGAACTACTTGGCGAGCACTATTTGTCAAAACACCATCCGACCATTCCCTTGTATCCATGTCAATATGGCCTAATAGTTGATGTCTAGGCATAGCTTTTGGATTCATAGTATACTGTTTCACCACTTTGCCGATTTTACAAAGTGCTGCTCTTAACATTCTCCAAAGAGTTGATTTTCCAGCACCACTTGGACCAACAATAACAACTCCCATCCTCTGGCATAGTTGTTCATGCAACTCTAAAGCCTTCTTGATCTAGAAGAAGAAGAAGAAAAAAAAAAAAAAAATATATATATATATATATATATCGGTAGTGGAGAAAAGAACAAACTTTTGTTTCTTTGGTAAGATATAAAGTGAAAGGATACTTAAATAAATCTGAACAGATTTAGAATGCAACCTTTAAATCCTATATTTCTTTAAAATAAATGAAGACTGGGTAATTTAAGAAATTAAAGAAGAAATTAAAATTTACTTCAAACTAAAAGACAAAGAGGACACAACATTCCAAAATGTCTGGGATGCAGTAAAAGCATATCTAAGAGGAAGTTTCATAGCAATACAGGCCCATATCAAAAACCAAGAAACTAACCAAAAAAACAACCTAATCTACCAACTTGAAAAATTATAAAAAGAGCAACAACAAAAAAAAAACCCAAAACCCAGCAGAAGACAAGAAATAACAAAAATAAAAGGAGAAATAAATAACCTAGAAACCAAAAGACTATTCAGAATATCCATAAAACCAAAAGCTGGTTCTTTGACAAAACAAATAAAATTAATAAGCCCCTTGCAAAAGCTCACAACAGAAAGAAGAGAGAAAATTCAAATTAACAGATTCAAAAATGAAAGAGGAGAAATTGCAACAGATATAAAGGAAATCCAAAGGATAATAAGAGATTACTATGAACAACTATATGGAAATAAATACAACAACCTGGATGAGATGGACAGATTCTTAGAAAGATACAACTATCCAAAATTGAACAACGAAGATATAGAGAACTTAAATAAACTAATCACAAGCAGCAAAATTGAAGCAGTCATCAAACTCTCACTAAAAACAATGCAGGACCTGATGGCTTTACAAATGAATTCTACCAGATATTCAAAGATAAAATAATGCCTGCATTACTAAACCTTTTCCAAAAAATTGAGAAAGAAGGAAAACTGCCAAACACATTCTATGAAGCAAACATCACACTCATATCAAAACCAAATAAGGACAGCACCAAGAAAGAAAACTATAATTCAATTTCCCTAGAGAACATAGATGCAAAAATTTTGAACAAAATCCTAGCAAATCGAATCCAATGATGCATAAAAAGCATTATTCACCATGACCAAGTGAGATTTATCCCAGGGGCACAAGGATGGTTCAACATCCAGAAATCAATTAACATAATACACCACATCAACAGAGAGAAAAACAAAAACCACATGATCATATCAATAGACCCAGAGAAAGCATTCAACAAAGTCCAGCATCCATTCATGATAAAAGCCCTTAAAATGTTGGGGATTAAAGGAACTTACCTCAACATAATAAAAGTCATCTATAACAAACCTATGGCAAATATCATCCTAAATGGGGAAAAACTAAAATCATTCCAATTAAGATCTGAAACCAGGCAAGGGTGCCCACTCTCCCCACTACTCTTTAATATTGTACTGGAAGTTCTAGCTAGGGCAATAAGGCAAGAGAAAGACATAAAAGGGATACAAATAGGAAAAGAGGAACTGGAGCTATCACTATATGCTGATGACTTGATTCTCTATATAAATAACCCCAAAAAGTCCACAGAAAACTTGCTTGAAATAATAAACCAGCTCAACAAGGTAGCTGGATACAAAATCAACACACAGAAATTGATAGCTTTCCTATATGCAAAAAGTCAAATAGAAGAAGAAATCAGAAAAACCATCCCATTTACCATCGCACTAAAAAAAAAAAAAAATTAAATACCTGGGAATAAACCTAAGAAAATACATGAAAGAACTATACAAAGAAAATTTTAGGGATAGAAGGAGATAGAAGACATAAGGAAATGGAAAGACATCCCCTGCTCAAGAATTGGAAGGATTAATATCATCAAAATGGCCAACCTACCAAAAGCAATCTACAGAGTGAATGTAATCCTGATAAAAATCCCAATGACATTTTAAAGATATAGAACAAAAATACTGAAATTCACATAGAATAACAAAAGACCTTGAATAATTATTAAAAACCTCCTGACCAGAAAAAAAGAGAACAGAGGTATTATAATTCCAAACTTCAAACTATACTACAAAGCCTTAATAATTAAAACAGCTTAGTACTGGTACAAAAACAGACAATCAGACCAATGGAACAGAATTGAGTGCCTGGAAATAAAACCACACATATACAGTCAACTAATCTTTGACAAAGGAGTAAAAAACTTACATTGGAACAAAGATAGCCTCTTCAATAAGTGGTGGTGGGAAAATTGGACTAAGACATGCAAAAAAATGGACCAAGACAACTCCTTCACACCATGTACAAAAATCAACTCAAAATGAATAAAAGACTTAGATGTTAGACCTGAAACCATAACATACATAGAGGAAAACTTGGGCAAAACCCTCCATGAATTACAATCCAGAAATCCCTTTCTGGACACCTCTACAGATGGCAAAAAAATGAAGGAAAACATAAATAGATGAGACTACAGCAAATTAAAAAGTTTCTGTACAGCAAAAGAGACAACAGAAAAAAAAAGTCCAACCGAATGGTAAAAATTTTTTGCCCTCCACAAGAGTGATAAGGGTTTAATAACAAAGATCTACAAGGAACTCACACAACTAAACAAAAGCAAAACAAGAAGCCCAATCAAAAAATGGAGAGAACTAAAAAGATAAAAAGACACTTGTCCAAAGAGGAAATACAAATGGCCAATAGGCGCATGAAAAATTGATTAACTTCACTAACAATTAGGGAAATCCCAACCAAAACCACAATGAGATACCACCTTACACTAGTAAGAATGGCCCACATCAAAAACAAAAACAAAAACAGACAACAACAAGTATTGGCCTGGATTTGGAGAGAAAGGAACACTCTTACACTGCTAGTGGGAATGTAAACTTGTCCAACCTCTATGGAAAGCTGTGTGGAAGACCCTCAAATTAATGAAAATGAAACTACCATTTGACCCAGCAATTGCTCTTTTGGGAATCTACCCAAAAGAAACCTCAATGTGGGTACAAAGGGACTCCTGTGCTCGGATGTTTAGTGCATCACTATTTATAATTGCAAGGACTTGGAAGCAATCTAAATGCCCCAAAACAGAGGGTTGGTTAGATGAAAAAAAAATGTGATATACATATGTGGTGTGTAATATATATATATATATATATATACACACACACACACACACATACATATACACACACAATGGAATATTATTCATTGATTAAAAATGACAAATTTGATGATTTTATGATAACATGGATATACTTAGAAGAAATAATATTAGCACAAACAAGTCAAAAAGAAAAAGAAACCAAATGGTTTCACTAATATATAAGGTACAGGAAAAAAATAAACAAAAGCCATGAGGAAAAGTCAAAACAAGCTAACCATCAAACTGAAGCACACAACTTGGGGCTGGGGAAAGGGGAGAAATGGTGGGAAGGGGGGGTGAATCCCTGAGATTACAAAGATAGAAAAAAATTTTAAAAATAAAATATATTATTTTATCCAATTCTTCTTTCACTTATAAACTATCTTTCTATAAAATAAAACCTGAAAGAAAAGTATTCACTTTGAACATGTTTTTGTGCTACATAAAAAGACTTACTAAAATGGACTTCTAAGAAACTGTCAAGTTGAAACCAATTACATATAATCAGTTATCAAAAAATTATTTTATATGTATATATATATATATGGATCTATTATGTGTCATGTTATATAAGAGGCACTAGGAATAAAATGGGGAACAAAAAATAGTTATCAATCCTACCTTTTTAAAAACTGCTATCAGGAGAATTAATATTAACTAATTAAACAATTAAATACTTGATAGTATACATAATAGAAACTCATAGTAAGGGAACTCAATCTGAACTTGAAAGTCAGAGAATAATTATCTGAGTAAATAATAATTACATTTGAATACTTATCTGAACAAATAAGAATTACATTTGAATTACAAGTAAGAATTACATTATAGACAAAGAATAAAGATAGCTAATACGAAATTAGCAGGACAAAGTCTCAATATATTATAAAATATTCTTCACAGTTACCTGATTTGGAATGATTTCATAATTGGCCTCCTCAAATACTTGCTTTAAGGCAGCACTCAGTTCATTATATTCTACTTCTTTAAAGTCAATTCCAGGAAACACATCTTTAATCAGTGCATCAAATCGAGTGGAATCAGCAAATGTGAACTTGGACATTGTATTAAGCCTCAGAGCTTGCACCACAATATGACTTTCATTAACTAGGAAAAAGTTTCATTTAAAATTTATTAGTATGGATTTAATGACTATAAGTTTTCAAGTGCTGATAGTCTTAATATGGATTATAACTCATCAACAATATTCTATAAGTAATATTTAAAGACACATGCTATCAAAAGTGAAAGTTTACCTTCTTATATTTTGATGTAGAAAAGTCAGTATCACTAAATAGAGTTAGTTATGAACTGCTTTCTATAAAATTTGAATCCTAGGTACCCAGACTTTAATTATTAATGAAAATCAGTATCACTTATATATACACAGTATTTTACTACTTATGTGATCCTTATAACAATTGGAAAGTATACATAGAAAGTATAAAGAAGAGATTACTATTATCAATCCCATTTTACAAATAAGAAAATTAAATCTGTTGGAGTTGAAATGAGAGAGTACAGCATTAAGTATTTATATTGTCATAATATAATTTACAGGAATTTATACACAGGTCATTTAATTCCAGATTCTGCTATCTTTCCAAATATATCAATATTGCCTTCCACTTTATGTCCAACAACAAAAGATAAACTGAGCAAAAGCTTTGATTAGCTTCAGTAAAAACTGAATCATAAACCTATTCTTAAGCCAAATGTAAATAGAAATATCACAAGACCTAGTTTCAGGATATTAGTTGCAGATTTAATAAGACAAAGGTAAATAAATCATTTTTAATGCAGTATTTCTAGCTATCTGCTTCAAATTTTTATATTTTAGTATATACAAAGAGTTGTGGCTGTACTTAAGTCTACTTCAGGCACTGAACTCATAAAATAAACCTTTCTTATTTATTACATGCACTGTTTAACTATTTCTTAAAAATCACCAAAGATAAACTTAGTCATTTATTTAATACTTAACCAGAAAACCATATCTACATCAGTATATGCCAATCTAAAAAGGTTTTAGTACCTTTATTAAATTGTATACTTTGATCTTTATTTACTTTACATATATGATTTTAATTTAGTGCAACATTTAAAGTAATCAATAAATCCATTAGTCAAAGTAGACTAAATGAAATAGCCCCTAGTCACACCTAAAAGAAATAGAAAATACAAATCATCCCAATCCTATCATCCATAATTACTCACCAGTCTTTTTTCTACCTAGCACTGCAGAGACATTTCTTTCTTCCTTTTATTTCCCCCATGCTCTTCATGTTTTTTTTATTTGATTACACACACACACACAGATATTATACATCAATATATTCCTCAGGGTTCTCCCACCACCAAGTCTCCTCTGAACCATCATCCTAATCTGTGAACCCCTCCCTTCCCCATTTTCACCCCCCTCCCCATCTCTTGCTATATGCTTCAGTTCTGTTGACAGTTTTAAATTTTACTTGTTCTTTTGTTTGTTTGTTTGTTTGTTTTCCCTATGTCCCACATATAGATGAGATCATCCTGTATTGCTCTTTTTCTTTCTGATTTATTTCTGCTAGCATGATTCCTTCTAGGTTCATTCATATTATCACAAATGCCTCAAATTTGTCATTTTTAATTGCTGAGTAATACTCCATTAGAGAAGAACTAAAAAGACACTCTCCAAAGAGGAAATACAAAAGGCCAATAGGCATAAGAAGAAATGTCAATATCATTAATAATCAGGGCAATGCAAATTAAAAGCACAATGAAATACCATCTTATACCAGAAAGAAGGGTTAATATCAAAAAAACAGCAACAACAAGTACTGGTGTGGATGTGAAGAGAAAGAAACATTCTTACATTGCCAGTGGGATTACAAATTGGTCCAGAATCTATGGAAAGCTGTGTGAAGGATCCTTAAATTACTGAAAATAAAACTACCATTTGATCTAGCAATCCAACCTCTGGAAATCTACCCAAAAGATACAGAAACAATAGTACATAATACTAATACTAACACATAATACATAAGGAAGGACACCTGTACTCGGATGTTTATGACAGCACTATTTACAATAGCCAGGATATGGAAACTACTCAAATGCCCAAAAACAGACAAATGGATCAGAAAGTTGTGGTATATGACTTTTTACTGATACATGACTGAAAGTTATATAACATATAATACAATATTGATTCAATAAAAAAGGTTCAAATAGATAATGTCATGTAGCCCATTTTCTATGCTCTCTCTCATTTTCACGGTGTTTAATTTATTGTTGAATAGAAACTTGAAGGGGCTATTTAGTCTTTCATTAAGCACACATCCATGGGTAGGAGGAATTACATATTTTATATAAGTGCAGGAAGGGTGGTAAGTAAAATATGATAAAATATATGAGTTTATACAGGTCTGTATAAATTAGTTTATACATAAATGTAAAGAGGCAAATTTCACTGAAGAGTTTCTAATCATCTAGGCAGATAATCCCCCACCTAATAGATTTAGCCTTGCCTCCTACTTCAAAATAAATTAGATTTAGCAATTCACTTCCAAAGAACAAAGTAGGAAGGGGGAAAATAATAACTTTAAAAAGGAGAAATTTGGCAAACACAGAGCAATGATGACTTCAACATCACCAATTAAGTCAAATGACTATCACACTTCTGACAGGATGTGATGAGAAGGTCATGCCACCTCTGTGGTATACTTCCCATTCATCATCCAGTCTGAACAGCAAAAAATACCAAATTGAAGAATTTGGCATAGTATTCACAGAAGACTGCCAAGACAGACTGAGAAGATGTCACAAGAGCAGACTGTGCTTATGAATTTACTATAAGCAATGGGGTAAACATACTAGATTCGATCCTGGAGCAAAAAGAGGACACTGAAAACAAGTGACATTAAATGAAGTCAGGAGTTTAGTTAACAGTAAGTTTCACTATCAATTTCTTGGTGTTGACAAATGTACCACACTAAGTTAAAATAATGAGAATGCTGTTGTGTATTTTTTTTATTTATTTATATATATATTTCACATCTTTGTATTCCCTGGGGATTACCCACAACCTTCCCTCCCTGACTGCTCCTCCTATCTCCGAGCACACCCCCCCCACCCCGAGTTGTGTACTTTAGTTTGGTTGTTAACTTGTTTTGACTTTTTCTCTTGGCCTTTTGCTTGTTTTTCCTATATCCCATATATTAGTGAAACCATTTGACTTCTGTCCTTTCCTTTTTGACTTATTTCTGCTGATATTATTTCTTCTAGTACATCCATGGTATCATAAAATCATCAAATTTGTCATTTGTAATTGATGAGTAATATTCCATTGTGTGTGTGCGTGTGTGTATGTATGTATATATATATATATATACGTATATATATATATATATACTTTTTTTCATCCATTCATCTGATTTGGGACATTTGGGTTGTTTCCATGTCCTTGCAATTATAGATGTACTGCAGTAAACATCAGTGTACAGGTGTCCCTTTGTGTAAGTACTGAGGTCTCCTTTGGGTAGATTCCCAGAAGAGCAATTGCTGGGTCAAATGGTAGTTCCATTTCCACACTGCTTTCCTTAGTGACTGGACCAGTTTAACATTCCCACCAGCAGTGTAAGAGTGTTCCTTTCTCTCCAAATCCAGGCCAATACTTGTTGTTGTCTGTTTCTGTTTTTGTTTTGATGTGGGCCATTCTTACTGGTATAAGGTGGTATTTCATTGTGGTTTTGATTGGCATTTCCCTAATTGTTAGTGAAGTTGAGCATTTTTTCATATGCCTGTTGGCTATTTGTATTTCCTCTTTGAAGAAGTGCCTTTTTAGTTCTTTTCCCCATTTTTTAAACAGGGTTTTTTGCTTTGAATGTTGTCTTTTAATCTTATTTTAATTCTAAACTTATTCTAAGGTTAAGAGGCATTTTTTGTGATATTAAGATTTTTTTTAACAAGGTAATTTTGTTTGGCAAACTGTGTCTTTGAAAACCCTCATGTTTGATGATGTTGTTAATCTTGTTTGAAGACTAGCCAAATTCTCAGGCTCTACCCCAGAACTAATGTATCAGTCACTCTCGGAATGGCATCCAACTTCCATGTTTTAACAAGCTATAAGTGATTCTAATACACATTGAGAACAGGTGAACTAGGTTATTCCTCTAAATATCACACTTTTAATGAACATGTAAAAGTTATAATAGGACATTAGGTAAAATTAGGAAAAATCTAAATAAATACAAGTGTTCATTTAAAAAAAATGCATTCGTTTTGGTTTACTTATTTTGATTATCATATTAACATAAAATGTTAATAGGAGAAACTGGGGATAGGATATTCAGAAACTCTCTATACTTACAGTTTTTGTATAAATCTAAAACTATCCTCAATTATAAACTATTTAAAAATATAAGATTATATGTGGACTCATACCTTGCTCTGTAATGCCAGTCTTCTTCAGCTGTCTAAGAAGATTTCCACTTCCTCTCAAAACTGTCTTCAGAGCTCTCAATCCCCAATCATAATGTTGCTGAGGTGTCAGAAGTTCCCTTCAAGCAAAGTCATATAACATTTCATAAAATATCAAATGGCCATATGTAGTTCTGAATCATAATATCCAAAGAAATACAGACTATAACTAATGATAAATAAAAATGAGTAATGACATTTCATTAACTTATATAAAAAGCTGATACCACAAAATAAGCACTCAATAAAATGTTGAAAAGCTCTCAAAGATCAGGATAAAACTTTTATGAACGGACTCCTGAACGAAGACACTAAATGCAATTACCTGTTACCTTTAACCCTAAAGTCTCTAACCAATCCATCTTACTCCCAATCTGCCATCCTAGTTATCACTTAGAAACTAGAATTCTAAGTTGCCTCATGAAACTAAAACTTAATCTCTAATACTAGATGGAAGACATTAAAAAAAAAAAAGTAAACGATTGCCTCCAAGTCATAGTAGAGATTGAGTAGTCATCTGGTAAACTAGTTAGTTCAGTATCACATTATCTGGAACAGTTCAATAAAGATAGTTTACAGAAAAAAAAATCAAATAATAAAACAAGTAGCTTTAAACCAGATGTTCAATATTCAAAGTAAAATATTTTCCATTGATACCTAAGTAACTTAGAATTACTGTGAATATCACTGAATAGGTAAATTGGACAACAATGAAAAACGGTCACTGATAACCATCATCAATCATTGAATCCACAAAACATAAAAATATTTAATTTAGAAAAACTTACCTAGACAGATTGAAGATAGCTACCAACTTTCTGCCCAATACTTTAGCATCTTTAAATCCCTCTGAATAGAGAATAACTTCTGCAATAAGTTCATTATCAGGACAAGACATGGCTACTGGCCTGAAAAGCTGTTTAAGATTATCAGGCAGCTTTTGTCTTCCTCCATAACCTTTGCCAGCAGGATTCATAGTGATGAAAATTCCAGAATTAGAATTTATTTCTATCTGAAATATTAATTTAAAATAGAAACACCAAATATTTCAAATTATAAATATAAAATATATTTTGCCAATAGAAACTTTATTGTGATATATTTCTACACATAAATCTTATATGTTAGAAAAACAATTAAAACTTATGTGGTAAACATCTCCTTAGTCAACATAAAATAACTTCTTAAAAAGTATCTATTATATGAAGGTTCCTCAGTTTTTTGAGACTGAAAGTATAAGCGATAGTAACAAGTTTGAATGTCTAGTCATATATTCAATGCATTTGTGCCAGGAACTTTGTTAAGCACATGGAGACAACAAAACTCCGAACTACAGTCAGTAATAGTTTATGCCTCTCTGGAGCTTACTGTCAATATAATGAGTATTAAAAAGAATCAATTATATTGTGGTAAGTGCAATGATAAGAAAGGGCAGGGTGTCATGGGAGTACCTAATAAAAATATTTTCAACAAAATACAAAGAACAGTAGTGAAATGAGAATGTGTAAATGGACAATTAGGAAGTAGAAATACATAGACTAGAGAAAACTGGCTAAAAAGGAAAGAAAAAAAAAGGAACAGTATTAGTAAAGAAAGGTAAATTAAGAGGTTTCATATTTTAATCACATGAAATATACTACTATAATTGTGTGTATATACATTATACATGTATATAACTTACTATGTAGTATTAATTAAAAAAAGAACATGATTATGTCTCTACACCAACAAAGAATGGTAGCAGAGAGAAAAGCTAATGCAGAAACAAAGGGGATAACAAGAGAAAGTTCCTGGGAGTAAACTGAATGTATAGGTGAAAAGATTAGCACTGTCTAAGAAAAAGTCAACTTGTTCTTTGCAAAAGGAGAAAGAGGATTAAAAAAATGAAATGTAGAAGAAAATAAATTTAATTGCAGAGAGACAAAAATATAATAGTTTGCAGAGAGACAAAAATATAATAGTTTCTCTTTTCTTTTGAAAAAAAGTTTCTCCATGTTAACATGGTAATAATTTAGAACTGATCTAGCTTTCTTAGCCTACTTTGAAAAAACTATATTGTGAGAATGCAACTATGAATGACAGGTGACAGGATAATTTCAGTTCTCTCAACTTTCAGTGAGTTCAGCATTACACATTATTTACATAAGTGACATTTCCCAGTTGAGTAAATTTGAATTCTATGTCATGAATGTATATATCCTATGGAGAGGAGAGGAACAGAAGAAAAGTTGCATAATTATCATCTTAACATTCATAAAGGACTATGATAAAAATCCAGCTACCAGATTAGACAGATATGGGTCCACCACATACTCTTAAACTTACTAAGTTCTGGTTTCCCTATCTATAAAGTATAAATAATACGACAGTATCTGAGTCAAAGGACTGTGGTGAGTATTAAATAAGACAAAGCATTAAAAAGCAACAGCACAGTGCTAGCAGAGAATAAATGTAGCAATGCCAGTAAATATAACTGATCACTCAAATCAAAAGTATGAAGATGAATGGTGGAAATGGGAACAAAAAGGGGCAAGAAACCTCAAAGACATAGGTAAAAAGTTTAGCATACTGATTACAATTAGAAATAGGAGTACCAGAAAAATGAAGACAAAATGCTATCTATGAGTAATGTCACTTTTACAATACATTTTAATTATTCAAATTCTCAACAAATTCTTTACCTCTTTGCCAAGCAGTTCACATACAGCTCTATGATTCTTTAAGGCATCCTGAATTGTCTGGATTTGCATAGAAACTGCCGACAGCACAGATTCTTCCAGTCTATTGAATTCATCAAAACAACCCCAGGCTCCACACTTGACCAAACCAACAAATATTCTTCCCATTGACTTCACATCGATGCCCTTAAAAATAACAATGAAAACTATATTGGAGAAAAAAAAGGTAACTAAAATCTTGAGTAATAATTTAATACTTCAGGTCATTTACTGCTAAGATAGTTGTTCCACCACCTATATATCTTTTGGTCTGTTTAAAATAGGGATTAAATAGCTAGTCATTCAAAACCCATGGTGGTTTCAAGAAATAAAATTACATGTGAAAGTGTTTTGAAAATATACAGACTGACAAATACAAGATTTTGTTTTAGTTGTTCTTTAACTTGAAATATAAATTCTACAAAAAATATTTTGAAATAAGAATTTAAATGAATTTAAGATTTTTCATTTTCTAGTCACTATAAAACATTTTTCTATACTCTAACATAAATCTTCATTCTGTACTTAAAATTATTTCTCTAAGGTAGTTCTCTTTAGAAGTTGGGACCATACCATATGTAATGTTTCTCCCATTTTCAAATGAAACATTGTTTTTTAAAAATGTAGAAATTACTGTGATTTAAAAGTTATTTCATATATAAATGTGGAATGTGGAAGCAAGTAGAGAGATAGAGCTTCAGATAAGAGGAATACCTCCTATCTCTCTAGCTCCCTCTGGTACACTAGAGGGTGGGCAACAGCACATCTCTCACCTGTAAGCTAGCTTCCTAACCTCTTTGTAATGTCCCAAGAGACACATGACCTATTGGTAAATTACTGTTGTCCCCAAAGGCTCAAAGGTAAATTCTCATGTTATCGTGCATCCCCACATCCTGCCTGCTGCATGTCACTTACACATTGCTACTTCCTCATTACATCATTGTAACATTTCCTGGCTGGGGAATATAAGGAGCATCTCAACTTCATTAAAGTTGGACCTGGACACTGGACATGCTTTCCAGGATCCCCATTCTGTGGGCTAGCCTCACAGATCACTATCAATCTCTTCTGTCTCAATTTCTTCTTCATTCCACACACAATCCCTAATAATAAGTAAACAAAAACTAATCTAAAGATACAATAATGTATGTTAATGTGGTTGATAATTATTCATTTTACCTCATCACAATTAAAAACTAAAACTTGTCTTCCAAGGAGTCCCCCTAAAGCCTTTACTGATTCCGTTTTCCCAGTTCCAGCTGGGCCATAAGGATTTCCTCCCAGTCCCATCTTCATAGCTTGAGTGAGAGTCAAGTAGCATTTGTCTGTCAGCGGAGTATAAACCAGTTTGGGAGCATTACCCTACACACAAGAAACACAAAGTTCCAACATTCAGGTTCTAGTCAACATTTATAAATACTGGCATCATGTTAGATTCCATTAAAAGCTAAAAAGGTAACCAACAGGATAAGGTTTAACAGAGAAAAGTATCTGAAATATTTTTAGTGGAAGAAATTAAAGTACTGACTTTAAACTTAGTTATCTCTCAAGCACATCTTTATTCCATCTTTAATTTTATATAGTTAGGTTTTCAAACTCCTCTTAATGGCATAAAGATATATTTGTAAGGCAAACAAATTTAAAACTAAATTTTACAATACTCACTCTATTTCGCACTTTAAAATGTATATAAAATAGTTCCTTGATTGTTATGTTTTTTATAAGTCAGAACTACTTTATAAACTTCAAAATATAATTAATTTGGAAATTTCTTATAAAACTAATTATTTTAACATATCAAATAATTCTCAAAATGTCCATTAAACATTAACAAAAACAGATTCCAGTTTCAGCTGCAGTTTAGAACTTGTCCTTAATTTAGGTGGACATATTTAGGTTTGAAAATACATTTCCTTTTTGAAAGAATCAGCTGCTATGCCCTGACATGTCTATTAGAAAAAATTTCAAATGTACTCTGAAAACTGATTCATTATGAAAGAAAAAGCTGGTAAATTTCTTGAAAATATGTCATATATGTTAGGTTATGTTTACAAATTCTTTTACTACTCAAACTGAAAACATTTCACAAACTTTTTTTTCATATTTACAATAGCTCTAATTTTGGCCTTATTTAAAGAGACACAAACCAAGCTTTTTCCATTAAAGTAGACTATATTTTATGCTCCTTGGAAAATACACTTCAAACCCTATACCAATGATACACCAAGAAAAAGTACATTAAAAGAATTGTTGTAACATTGAAACTTTTAACATTTTTATAAATATTTTCATTTTATCCAATATCTAGCATCTTTTAAATTATGAAACAAAACAAACAAGCACAGATTTTTTTAAATTACAATATAAATGAAATAAAAATGATTCCTTCATTCAAAAGTAATTTTAAAATAAATAAATTCTAACTGGGAAAATAAAACAATCTGGAAGGAGTAATACCTGATATTCATAAGTATACTGAAGTTCAGAATCCACCATTTGAACATAACATATGTGATCACTTTTCATATAAAACCTAATTTGTTTTTTCCAAGCCCAGTCTTCAGTTGTATGAACTTGAACTTGGTTTAACTGCTTCACCACATCAATATTATGAATAATATCAAGAATTAATGCTTTAAGTTTAAGTTCCAGAATTCCAGATTCTGTTGATAAATAAAAATAATTGCAGAAAATGTTAACCTGTAATATGTGATTAAATGTATACAGGTGATTTTGTAATTAATTTAAATGGTAGTTTCATAATACACTTGAATGATAGAGTAATGGAAATGGAAATATGTGTATCCTATATAATATAAATATAAACCCAAAAAAGTCAGATCTTCCAAGAATAAGTAAGAATTTTGTGTGTGAATTCTAAGACAAAAAAATTCAACAAAAGAGAGATTTCAGTGCCTTCAACAGAGTAAGTACAGTCCAGTCTGTCTTTTCCTCTAAATTCAGATATAAAACATGCAGAGCATGCACTTAACTGCTCTTTATGGCTCTGAAAAGTAAAGAATATGAGGCATACTAGGAAAGATGAAAATTAGAAGAGTCACCAAATCTATGGTGAATTTAATGCTTTCTTTTTTTCCCTCTCCAGTACCCGAATCTTGAACCCAATGTAACCAGAAATTGAGATTGGTACAAAAGAGAAAGCACTAGCAAAAGATCTCAAGTTGTATTCTGAATGCAAGAAAGTAATATCACCATAGTTATACCACTTGCAACTGAGACCTAGAAATGCCTAAGACTCAGAGCAAAGGCAACCTTCCTCTGAAATCAGAGGAGCTATGATCTAAGTGAGTAAGATAAATAGCAGATGATATTTTACTTGCTGCATTCCTCCCATCAATGGACCCAGGTCGTGTGCAGTTGAACACAATGTAGGAAGCCCTAGATTTATGATCAGAGGATCAAAAGGGGAACCCGATAGAAATATTAAATACTGGGGAGGTTATGCAGAGGAAGGATATAAGGAAAAATAACAAAACAAAACAAAACTTGCTAGGCCGGGCATGGTGGCTCGTGCCTGTAAGCTTCAGCCTATGAAGCGGCCGGGGCTAAGGATCGCGGTTCGAGTCCCGCCTGGGGCCCGTAGCGAGACCTAGTTCCAAAAAAATAGCTGGGCATGGTGGCGCGCGCCTGTAATCCCAGCTAACTGGGAAGCTGAGGCTGGGGATTGCTTGAGTCTGTGGTACCCTGGGCAACGAGAGCCTGCGGTTCCACAGGCAAAAATAGCGAGAACTAGTCTCAAAAAAAAAAAAAAACCAAACAAAAAACTTGCTTATGAACGTGCTCATTTTCTAGCTGTGCAGGAAACAACTTCCTAACTAGCAAACCAGACGCTTAGAGAAATGGCCACTAGGTGGCACACAATGGGAGAGATCAAAACAGTACAGAAAACAAACAGAACTGAAGCAAAACCAACATCCACAAAAAGATTTGCAGCCTAAACGCAACAGGATTAATTGCTAAAACAAAAATATCAACATTATTCAGATGATTTAAATAAGATGCATACAAATATTTAAAACACTAAGAAAAAATAAAAAAAAACAATCCAAAACCATTCAAGATGCAAAGAACAAAAAGAAATCTCAATTCACATAAGAAAAGACAATCCACCGCTGCCAGTGATGAGAAGACACAGAATTACACATAAAACACTTAAAAGCACTGTAATGAAACTGCTCCAAGAAATAATAATGAATACTCCTGAAGCATGGGGAAACATGATATCTATATATACACATACACACACAAATATGAAAAAAACAAATGGAACTTTTTTTAGAAGCAAAAAAAAAAATCAAAGAGGAATAAAAAAAAATCACTGACTAGGTTAAATCAAGACACAGAAATAACAGAGGAAAAACTCAGGTTAGGATCTAGTGGTGAAACAACAGAAATTATCCAAGTTAAACTATGCACAAAAATCTAAATGAATAAACAGCCTTCAGGATGTGTGAGTCAGTGTTCAATAACTGACTCATGACAAGAAAAACTTAAAAAATAAGAAAGAAAATAATGTAGAAAAAAATGCTGAAGTGGAAATGACTGAAAACATCCCAAAATTTAGTGAAAAACATAAACCTACAGACTCAAGTCAGTAAATCCCAAAAAAGACTAAAGGCAAAGGAATCCATGGTCAGACACATCATAATGAAAATACTGAAAGCAAAGGAAAGAGAGTCTCAAAAATAGTCAGGGAAAATAAAAGTATTGCTTACAGGAGACCAATGATTCAAATGATTGTGGACTTCTATTCAGAAAACATTGGGATCATAATGAAGTGAGACTTCATTTTAAAAGAACTGTATGTATCTCTAGTGAGATACTGGGTATACTTCAGTAATAAAGGTAAAAAACATTCTTGGAGGAAGGAAATCTATGAGTGTTCATGACCAGCAAACTACTCTAAAACAAACACTACGAAGACAGTTCTTCAAACAGCTTAATGATACCAGAAGAAAATATGGAGCATCAGGATATGATAAAAAAAAAAGAAAAAAAAAGTGGTTAGCATGTAGGTCATTGTAATAGGCTATTCTCGCAAGTCCTTTCAAATAAAAGTCCTTGAAGGTTAACAGCAAAAATTATAACTAAACTTCATAGAGCTTCAATGTACACATAAATAATCTACATGACAATTACAATATAAACAGGAGAGAATGACAAAATTGATATGGTGGTAGAGCTTTTGTACTCCATTCAGAGTAGTAAATTATTTATTCTAAGAACATAAAAAATTAAGGATCAACCTTGCAATTATGAGAGTAACCTCCAAAAGAGATGACAGGATGGATGGATGGATGGATGGATGGATGGATGGATGGACAGAATTCTGATAGTCAAAACATAATAGATACTTTAAAAAAAGTCCACACAGCCCAAAAGTAGGCAGAGTAGGCAATATTTTTTCCATACCAGTATTCCCTGGATCCTCAGAACTTGTATCAATGTTAGTATAGTGTTCTAACTTATTCACCAGTTGTGCTTCAATCTGATGAAGACTATGATCTTTGATAGCATTTTCTACATCTTCGGTGAATTTAATCTGCTCCGCCAGACACAGTATCTATTGAATGAGAAAAAATATTTTTAAAAGTTGAATTTACTTAGAAATATATGTAAATTCAAAGAAAGATACTTTCCCCCCAAATTTCTAATTGTAAATAGAATCTGTCTACTTGAATATCTAACTGGCATTCAAATATACCCACAGAAGACGACCATGCAATGAAACCCAAGTTTACTTCTTGAGATCATCTCACATCTCACACTACTCTCCTATAATCCTACTCTCTGGTTTTTGAATATGCCAAGTTTATTGTAACCTAATAGTTTTTAAATTTCTTCCCCTGACTCTCATCATAATGACTTCCTTTCTATCAGGGTCCAAAGATAATTAAAGTATGATGCATACTATTTAATAAAAGGGTGGTCTAGCATTCCAAAAAAATCTAATATACTACTGAAATCTACAGTTTCAAGATTCAAATCCTGCCTTAAATTAAAATGTTTTAATTTTCAATCTAGTATCTATAAACAAATTGTAGACAAGACAGATGTCTATATATAAGATATGAAATGTTAGCACTGCTTGAGACATTTTCTGTAATAATACTTACAGAGCAAGGCTCACAATAAAGCAATTAGACATTCAAGCACCAGTCTTAGAAAATGCATATTAAAATACTTTGAAATACTTCTTAGATGCAAAAGAGAACAATGTGCTCGTTTAAATAAAAGATAAGATCCATCATCATACAAAAGCTCTAAACTTATTAATCAATTATATATATAACAGATTTCCTTCAGATACACACTTTTCAGCATCCAGAGAAATATCAAATATCTCTTACCAGATTAACTAAAGTAAATATACACATATGCTGTATATGTGTATATTTATTAACTACACATACACATATGCAGCATATGTGTATATTTATATACATATACACATACAGACATATGTGTATATTTATATAACTTACAATAGCAAGCTAACTGCTGTCTAAATCTAATTTAAAATAACTATCACCATGTATCAAGGTTCTTTTATGAAGATGAAACTAAGTTCTCTTTCCAGGGTAAAGTCATCTCCCATACATTGTATACAAACTCTTCAGCTTCTTTAAGGATATGGTGATGCATTTAAGCAGATACAAATGTGCTTTCTAAAAAAGGACTTTACTCTTTAATGTGACAATGTCCACTTGCCCAAAGGCAATATTCTGATATTCTGTATGTGGATTTCCATTAAGGCAATACTCATGAATTTCTATATTGTAATTGTATACCAATAATTTCAACTTTTAAATAGTCTGCTAAGCAATTACTGTGAGACCCTAACAGAAATAATAATTAAGATACAACCCTGGATAATTCTCAACTCACATTACCATTAGGTATCTGGTAGACACTAACATTCTTAATTACCTAAACTGTAGTGTCACTAACCATATGTTTTGTAAACATTATGTGAATTAGCTGCAAAATAAGTTGGTATAGTAAATACTGTTACACACTCATCACTAGTGTTAACTAGCATGACTCAGAGAACAACTGGATTTGTTGTTTTGGTTCTATTTTCTCCCAAAGGCAAAAGTGGAACTGTATTTTGTCAATTCTTTCCACTTTGCCATGCTACCTCTTTCCCACACAAGACATTATCTACTCTATATTACTTCAGGTGCTTACAGAAATGCTATTAGAGAAGTAAATTAATAATATGTAATATCCTGAACCAGATTGCATGTGACCAGTTCTACTAATCAAATCTCTTCAATAAGAAAAAGTTAAATTTTTTAGCACTAACTGCTAATTTACTAGAATTGTTTGTTTTGAAGGTTAATGAAATATTTACATTTTTAATAGATCCATTTTGACTTGATCTTTTTAGTCTAAGTTTCAGATTCAGTAATCTTTATATCTCCTTATAAATTTGTCATTTCCCCAATTCAAGTATTATGCAATTTCTGTAGATTTTTTAAATGTTGCCTTTTACTCTAAGTTCAGTTAAATTCCACCTAAAGGTTGAAAAAACATACTAGAGGTAGGGCATGGTGGCTCGTGTCTGTAAGCTTCAGCCTATGAAGCAGCCGGGGCTAGGGATCGCGGTTCGAGTCCCGCCTGGGGCCCGTAGCGAGACCTAGTTCAAAAAAAAATAGCTGGGCGTGGTGGTGCGCGCCTGTCATCCCAGCTACCTGGGAAGCTGAGGCTGGGGATTGCTTGAGTATGTGATACCCCGGGCAACGAGAGCCTGCGGTTCCATGGGCAAAAATAGCAAGACCCAGCTTCAAAAAAAAAGAAAAAAAATACTAGGAAACATTTTCAGAGATAATAAATCTGGGTAAATTCTGACTTAGAAATGACTTCATTGCTTATCGATGGCCACTTTTCTTTTTTTCTAAGAATTTAACAAGATTTTTAAAAATACATGTTAGTTTGACTAAAAATGCTGAAAGATGCAAATGACATATGTGATAAAATTCTTATAACCAACTTTCCAATTTTGTTTGTTATACTTTAGCTACTAAATGTTTTAATGTGAAAAGCAAATAGTGGAGCTATTGATATTTTCCTGTGAGAAATCACAGAAAACATCAATGCTTACTTTCTACAGTCCTTAAAACCTAACTTTCTTAGGTGTTGCACCTGTACTGTTTGTCTCAAGTAGCAATAAAACAAAGTAGGATATTTAACACAAATCTTAGTGATATACTCTGATAAGGCCTAGAATAATTTTTTAATATATTTATCTAGTATCCAGTGTTCCATGGATAATTCTACCTGAACATATAACCTACCTCTCATTTTTCCTTGCCAATATCCAGTTCAATATTTTAACTATATTTCAGACCTACACCATTGTGCACTCTACCCTAACACCCTACACTATGCTAGCTGCAGCCTCCAAAGGATTCCATGGGAGAGATCCTAGGACTCTTGACATCGGGAGTCAGGAAGCTACTACACAACTGGTTCTCCCTCCTGTCCAATTCACCACAAGCCTGGTTACTTAGATCTCAGAAAGTCACCTTCTTGAAAGCAAGTGAGTTATAGAAAACCAGCAGAACTACAATTTCCCTACTACCCAGTTCATCTCCTGTTATATATTGTTGAGGGAATGATACTCAGGAGTTAACTGTTAGAAAAAGGGAAAACAAAGAAGGTAGTTATCTGAACCTCCAGACCTCTAGGTCAAGAGAAATTCTGATACCATGCTTCTCTCTCCAGATATAAGCCCCCTTACCTGTGAAGGAAATAGAGATGGGTCAATTGTACCTTGAGAACTTCGCCCAGTAGTAAAACATTCCATCAACAACTGTTTCAAAGTTTGTTTCATTTCCAAGGCTAAGCCATTCAACCAAGTCTAAAAATAAAATTTCAAAATTATATATACAAATCATAAAGCAAATATGCAATTTACTGACTGATTTATTTCTGGAGGGAGGATTATAATGTCTTATTGATGCTCATAAGGCAAATATATAATGGCATCTAACAATTTTACTAATAAACTACTTAAATTAATTGAAAAATATATTCTCACATCTTGGAATATTGTGTGAAAACTCATAAATTTCTGGTTAGCTTTCACTATCATCACAATCTCTACACAAACCAATATAATGTATAAAAACACTTAAAAAGTAACCCACCCATTATATGATATAAAAAAACAAGTAAGATAGCTAGTGAAAGTGACTAGCTAAGTTCCCTCACTCATGCTGTCCCAGTGTTCTCATTTTCAGAAATCTCTCTCAGAAGGGATTGCCTCTTTAGAGTGACTCATTTTATTTGGGGAGTTAGGTTGCCCGCAAAGAAAGCTAAATTTATTTCAAGATCAAAACAATATATTTTCACTCACTTGAGCTCCAGTTCCAACTTTGCTGGCAACTGTTCTAGCCTAGATGTTACAAGTTAAGCTCATCCTCTCTCTGTTCATCTGGTCCTAACAAAACTATAATAAAGAAATATAACAAAACTCTTCACCACACCTGAGAGCTACTTTACAAACCTTCTATGCTTCCAATCACCTGACTGATATATTCAATACCAAATAAAAAGCTGAGATCTAACCAGGAATTGACTTTTTGCTACACTGTATAGACATAATAATGAGAAAACATGACCCCTGAACTTCTACATAGAAGAAAATTTTGAAATCTGACAATTATAATTCAATATGATACAATCTACTGATTTTTGGTTTGCTTTATGGACCTGTAATTCACCTCCAGAACCATTTACCAACTGCTGTCCTTTGATGCACTATTTCAAGATTACTTACTCACTAAATAATTCTATACAAATAAAACTTTGAGAGAAGAGAACTAAGACAGAGTAGTTAAGTTCCAAGCACAATACAGTGCACTTAAAGACTTATTTACTTTTCAATAGAATAAAAGAAATAGTAAAAATTCCATTTTAAGGATTCTTAAAAATGAGGCTCTAAGTCATATGGTTAATAAATTGTGGAACTAAGTTTAACATTCAAGTCTTTCAATTTTAAAGCAAATAATTTCTGTATAATTACATACTATAGTCCAAAGACTGAAAATGCAAATTTCCTTAATATTGAGTCACTCTGAACCTAACCAAAAAAAAAATAATTTTTTAAGATATAAGACAAGTTTCCTGAAAGGTCTAAATTAATCACTTAAACGGTCTCTAAAATAACTACCTAGATTACTTTTGATAAAAGGTAACATAATTTTATTTTATACTTGGAAAAGAAACACTTACCTCTACATTATTTGACAGAAGAACTTTATTTTTAAGAGGTACAACCTCTCCCTCTAAAGATTTCATTGCAGTTATATGCTTTGATTCCTCATCAAAACATACACTGTTGATACCTATAATATAAAACAAAACATTTAAATAAATGAGAAATAAATACATAATTATTATAAGAAATGATGTTTATTATAAAATGTGGACTCCATATTATATTAAAATGTAACATAACTGTAGTAATTCTATTGTATAAATTAGTAAGACAGTTTTTTACAATAAACTAAAACTGCAAACTACTCAAATACTTATCAGCATATGAATGGTTCAACTGTGAGATACAGAAACAATGATTACTTGGAAATGAAAAGAAATATAGTTGTATATATATACCTCAATATATATCTCAAATATATATCTCAAAAACATAATTAGCGAAAAAGAAAAAGTCAGACACAAATGAGCACATACCATTTATATATTGATAATTACATTTAAATGCAGGAGACAAAAAGAGGAATGGAAAGTGTAAATAGGAATGCTCCTTTTCCTAAATTCACATATTACATTAGAGTATATTTATAAAATTTAAACACATAACATCACTTTGATTTTTTTGAAAAGTCCTGTTTAGTTGTCATTTCTTAGTTATTTTTCCTGTTTAAGAAGGAATCTAAATTTCAGAGAGTTAAAAAATAAGTGACTAGTAAATCTCAAAGGTAGAGCCTGTATGAAGACTTCTGATTCCAAGAGTTCCCCTACTACCTCCCACCACCCAAGTCACAGTTACACAAATCCCCAGAAGCTTCAGCCATAAGCAGTTAGCAAAGAATTTTATAAAGCACACAGAGTAAATATTTTAGGTTTCTACAGTACACACAACCGCTGTGTCAGCTACTTAACTCAGTATTTGTAGCATAAAAATACCTACAATAATGGACATGACTGTGATTCATCAAAACTGTACTAAAAATATAAAGAACCAGATTTGGCCCTTGGTTTACAATATGTTAAGCCCTGATTATAAATGAAGGTCATGAATTTTTTTTTATTTCTTAAAGTTAATTTAAAAAATAAAGTTCTTTCCTAACATGACATGTATTGAGAAAATAATCATCACCATCTGCTCCTGTTTGTTTGCCCAATAAAGTTAATTCAAAACACTGACACGTATAACACTCTACATTTTTCACCAAGTAATCTCACCTATTGACATTACTTAAACATTATCTATATGTAGATGACTGCCAACTTTACATTCCCATCCCAGGTCTTTCTGTTAGACACAACTGTGTACTAAGTACTCCACAGAGACATCATTTAGGAGAACTTAGGCTCAATAAAGTAGGGCATATACTCTTACACTTTCAGGCTGTTCTATACAGTCTAATCGTTACAGGCCCCTACCTTTCTTCTAGCCAAGACATACACATCTCCAGATCTCACCTTGTTACCCTCTTCATGATGCCTAATATTGAGCAAAAAGCCTTCTCAGATGCAACTCTAATACTACATTCCTACATCTTCCTGATATTATGCATGGCAGATAGGTGAAACTCAATTGTTATTTGCTGAAAAAAATGTTGGATCTTACCAGCAAACAGTTTCTTAAGATGAGACTGAATCACTGATGGGTTAGTAGACTGGCCAAGTATTTCTAACAAGTCATCATCACCAATAAAATAAAATCTTGGGAATGCTGAGCGTTTTTCCTAATAAAAACAAGAGGAAAACTATACTTTTCAAATAACTTAGATAAACACTTTAAAATGTGTACTATATAAAGGTTATATATAGACTATACATAAAGCTATATATAAAGATTAAAAAATAAAGCTATATATATATATAAATTTAAAAAAAACCTGCCTCCAGAAATTCATTTAATGATTTCTGACATCTTTGAAGCTGATCAAGTATTGTTAGCAGAGAATTTCTGATTCCTGCATGAGTAGTTAATGTTGTAACTCGGTTGTCTTTCTTGATGTCAGCCATTATAGACCTATAGAAGGAAAAAAAACTATTTTTATATCCATTTTCACATTTTTTTTCATCCATTTTTTGGCTGAAATATAGTGAGACATTTATCTTTTTATCTGTTTGAAACAAACCAGAGGTTAATACTCTTACAACAATACATCACTATTCTGCTAAAAAGTAGTACTGTCCCATTACCATATTTAACCTCTCACAGACGCAAAATTTTCTTATCTAATTAATTTAGTATACCAATATTAAGTCATACTTCATTGAGGAAATGTTCCAGTAACACAGAAAGACATTAATCTATCAAAACATTAAAATAAAATTATGAAAAATGCTAAGAAGGAAAAGTATACACATTGTTAAACTGACTAGCAAAGTAATTAGGGAATTGATGGCTTCTTAGAAGTAGTAATTTACGTTGAGCTATGAATGATGAACAAAAATAAAAGCCAGTGAGTTTGAGGAAAAGTTTCAAACAAAGACCCTGGGAAGGAACTTGGTATGTTTGAGCAACTGAAAGCTAGAAGTCAATAAAGCAAAATAGAAGACCAACACAAGAAAGAGCTAGAGGAGTAGACAACAGGATCATGCTTGATCCTGACAGTTATAAAAAACCACTTCAGAGTTTTACTTACAGGAACAAAGGAAAGAAGTGATGAGGCCTAATTTTTAAAATATTACTATGACAATTATGTGAAAACTTATTAGAAAAACAAGAATAAGTCAAATGATTAGAAAGTAGTACAAGTGAATGACAAAAGAACTTTAGAATAAATTTTTTAAATATATAATATATTTAAAATATATTGAGTTAGCCGGGCACGGTGGCTCGTGCTTGTAAGCTTCAGCCTATGAAGCGGCAGGGGCTAGGGATCGTGGTTCGAGTCCCGCCTGGGGCCCGTAGCGAGACCTAGTTCCAAAAAATAGCTGGGCATGCTGGCATG
Source organism: Uropsilus gracilis (assembly GCA_004024945.1). Taxonomy (NCBI): domain Eukaryota; kingdom Metazoa; phylum Chordata; class Mammalia; order Eulipotyphla; family Talpidae; genus Uropsilus; species Uropsilus gracilis. The sequence continues at coordinate 156,674 of PVHY01000502.1, read as the reverse complement.
CGCCTGTAATCCCAGCTACCTGGGAAGCTGAGTCTGGGGATTGCTTGAGTCTGTGGTACCCCGGACAATGTGAGCCTGCGGTTCCACGGGCAAAAATAGCAAGAATCAGTTTAAAAAAAAAAAAAATATATATATATATATATATATATATAGAGAGAGAGAGAGAGAGAGAGTTAGAATCAAGAAAATTTGGTGATACAATAGTTATGGAAACAGACTTCAAAGACATCCACTGTGTTTCTGCTTTGAGTAACTGATGATACCGTTTCTTAATATAGAAATCAGGGGAAAAGGGGGTTTTTGGGGGAAAGTGACTGGGGAATAAACTCATGAATTCAATTTTGACATGTTGAAGAGACTTAGTAAATTTAGAATTCAGAAAAGAAAATTCATTTCAATATAGAATTTGAGAAATCAGCAGAGAATTGATGCTGAGAGTGATTAAGTTCACCTAAAGAGAGACTATAGAGTGAGAAAGGAACCTAAGGCTGAAGCCTAGAGAATGTCTGGATCTAAATCTTTCAGAAAGGGGAAGACTAGGAAACAAGGAGTAGAACCAAAAATGCAGAAAACTATGTGAGCATATTATCACAAAATCACAGGGAAGAGACTCCAAGAAAGGAAAAGTCTTCAACTTTTTCAATAATAGTTGGAGATAAAATAAAATGATAAACTAATGAAAGAAAATAGTCCATAAAGTCTGCAATAAAAATATTTCATATATATATATATATATATATATATATATATATATATATATGGAATTAAGGTGAGACTGAATCACTGATGGTTTTAGCCTGGCCAAGTAATTCTATCAAATCATACAAATATATATGTATGACATATATAATTCCTTACAAATATGCATGTATGTATGTGTGTATGCATGCATGCATGCATGCATGTATAGTGTGAAGACAGAAATCAGATGAAAATGGCTCAAAAAGTAAATGGCCAAAATAAAAGGAAATAGCTTCTTAGAGGATTTAGTATAAAAAAAGAAGAGGATGATACTAATAACAATAAAAGCAATTTGCTTATAGTAAGCACCTCAAAAAAATGAATCAAAAATATTCATAGAGCTTGTATCTTATGCAGTTGTACTGACCTGAAATCCTCATCAACTCTGTTGAAGCGGGTCTGTTCTTTCGGCAATGCCCCGCGACCAAAAATGGGTTCCAAGTACACCCACTTTCTCTGAATATGATTTAAATTCTGCAGGTATTCATCTAACTCTGCAAGTTTTCTTTCCCAAATTGAAACTTTATCTTCAAATCCTTTATAATATGGAGATTCCTTTAAGGACTGAAGAAGACATCTATTATCTCCAACTTGATTTACAATATCTTTCCAGTCTTTAATCAGCTTGATAGTTCGACTTTGGCTGTCTTCATAATCAACCAGTGTAAATACTGCTCCAACTCCCCAAAGATCAAGTTCACGTAAAGCTTCTCTGATTGTAACTTCACCTTGTGCCCGACTGTTTAAATCCTATTTAACAAGAATATCAATATTATTTCAATTAATTATCATATAAATAAGTTGTAAGAAATCTATACTGTGAATCTATACAAATTTCTGTCTTGTCTTTTACTTATAAGAAAAAAATATTCAACCATCACAAATCTACTCTCCTAAAGCTTTGAAACCTCAGAACTTTAAGTTTGTTGTAACTGAACTGAGTTCTGACACATCGAAAGTAAATTATAATCATGCAGATTTCTATCTTATAGCACTCATGATAATACAAATACGCCCAAGGATTATCAAAAAGAGCAGTATATATTTTGGATAGAAAGTTAAAATTTGGAATCAGGAATATTATTTCTTTACAAAGATCATCAGAACACAAGGTGAAAGTCTTCCATATAAGACAGTATTATAACAAGTTGTACTTTCACCTGAGACCTTTCCTAAACCTGACTAGCAAATTCACCCTTGATTTAGCTTTCTGAATTCTTGTAGCTTTTGTACTTCTATTTATATTTCACACACACACACAAAAATAGTTAACTTGCTGTCTTACTTAAATAATAAAATACAAAAGAAAATTGTATGTTATCAAAGGTGAGACTTATGAGATAATTCTAAGAGTGGTTCTTACCTTAAGATCTGAAGCTTTTGCAACAATTGTATCAGCTACTCTTAGCAGATCACCAAACAGTAATTTCTCTAAACTAGTGCCTCTAGGAAGGCCAAGTAAGCGAAAAAGGTCAAGCCAGTGATCTGGAGAAAGATGCTCCCCTCTCACATATTTCAGGATAGGAATTACAGTCTGTTAAAAAGGAAGAAGAAAGTATACAGTTACGCAAGTATTAATAGGTATTAGCAAAATACAAATTATTATTAGTTATATGATGACCTACATATATTTTACTCCATTGTTTTATTTAACAATCTGGAAATCACATTACTAAAAAGTAGTTGTATAAGTTTTTATTAAACATTGCTTTGTTAAATTAAACAAATAAATTAAAGTCTGATTTATTCAACATTCTTGTAGATTGAATGCTCTTTGTTGCTTAATATATTTAATAAGATGACCTAAATTATTTCTATTTTTATATTTTTCAGGACATGTCCTATATCCTAAATATGCTGAATAACCTATATCCTAGAATCTAAAAATGCTGATTTATAGCTTAATCATAAAATGCCTTTATATAACTTCTTTCAAATTGATAGCAATAATAACATCAATTTCTATGGTGTACCCTTTATTCATATTATTTTCATACAATGGAATCATCAAAAAAATACATAAACTGAAATGACAGTTCTGTCACTACATACCATATATCTGAAAATGTCAAACATAATTTTTAAATAATAGCATAGTAAAGCTGTCTTACTTTATATTTATCAACTTCAGATTGTAGTTTTACTGTCATTACTGAATGTTCTTCAACTTTCCTTAATCTGTCATGCCAATTCATCAAAAATTCCTCAAACAGATATGTCTTAGTTCTGTAAAACACCAGAAATGCATCTTAAAGTTACCATCTTCCTAAATATAGTCAAGTATAAAAATCTAAATAATATATGAATCAAACCGGAAAGTGATCCAATCTTCATTGGCCATTTCCTGATATCCTTGCTGAAACTCCTCATAAAGGGCCCAAATTTGTGCACAGCTCTCAATATCTTTAGAGATGCTACATGCCAAAGAGAAGTTGGGCTCTTCTAGTCCAAAATGATGGCAATCATCACTATAGAAACAAACAGTATGCTATGATTAGATTTTTTTCTAAAGAAAAGCTGTTAAATGTCAATGTTCTTTAATTGCATTCCCTCTGCATGTGTGTGCTTCATAGGTGAAGGCAGTCAGTAAAGAATACTACACCTACCTTACCTGAGAATTTTACTTTAACTATTTAAGAATGAATTCTTTAAAATCCATTAGTGTGTATTTTTTCCAAAGGAGTCAAAATGAATTGGTAATATATACATATGAAAATTTTTATAAATATATGACATAATATATATTCAGAGTATAAATTTATGGATTAAGCGAGAATATATTCACAGTTTAAAAGGTTAGCTTCTTGAATATAAGATATCTTTCATCTAATTAGCATAAGGTCATTAAGTAAGTGTGGTACCAAAACCTCCACACACCTATGAAAGTATTTTATGGTGACATTTTCTTAAATAGACTAAATACAAATGAGCCATAATTTAATATTTTATTGTATTATTTATGTATTCAATATGTTATGTTCTATAACATAAAACAACTTTTTTTCTTTGAAGTCTCTTATTATTTTGCTAGGTTCAGTTTTTTTGTCAGGACCTTTGAAAGTAACTTTCCATTGATTGTATGCTCCATTTAAAAATACAGATCAAAGAAAGTCAGTATTCGAACTTCCTGATTTAGCTTTTTCATAAATTAATTTCCTATTCAACTTCTATAGCTAGTTAGAAATTTACTTTTCTCGAACATCCTTTTATTATCTAAGAACTTCTAAGCTAGAATAGCATGAGCACTTGTGATTTCTTGATTTCTTCTTAAAACAGCTGAAGTTTATAAGAAAAAAACATTAAGATAATACCAGAAATTTATTAATTTGATATATAGATATGAAACACTTTTCAAATGAATACTATCAATATAGAAAAAAAAACTTACACCAGTTTTTTTCTTACGACTTCAAGATCATCAAATTCAATTTTTTTCTCTTTTATTGACTTTGCACTTTTATCAAGAGTATTTTGCTGGCCAGTTTCAATAACATCATCACCAGGCTTCAGCTGGTCCCAACGAGCTCTAAATTTTTCCAATTCTTGATAATAGAGCTGAAGACGTGATTTCACATTTCCTTTCATCACTTCAATCTATAAGCCAACAAAGTTTATATAGCTTAACTCACAGCAAAATCTCACTTAATCGCTCACATTTTGATTTCCAACACTTTCTATTTAAAAAGCAAAAAAATAAAGCAATACCAACATTTCAAAAGATTGCTTTTAAGCACTGCTATCAAGTGTAGTAATTAAAATATATAAGGTTAGACTTTAAAGTTACAATATTAAGAATAGCCTATAAACATCATCATTAAAATAAATAATTCTGGTGATTGACAGCACCTACAACTCCCACCAAAGTTGATAGGATAAAAAAAGTGTTTGACAACTTCCATTTTTTCTACCTCAGTTTCCAACTGCTTAATTAGGAAGGCATTCTCCTGTCCCATGCTTGTAAGGGACATAAGATTAAGTTCTGGTCAATGGAGCCTGAGTACACTAGATGTGTGCAACTTCCAGGTTGTACCCTTAAAAGACATATCCAAATTAAGTAAACAATTTTAATCATAAGAAAGATCAAAAATGTTGGTATGGTAGGAAATCAAGCTTAATTAACTATGTGAAAAAGTCATCATTTATATAAAAGCTTTTTACAATATAAAATACTAAGGATGTGAATTAGTAGTAATAAATTTTTATAATCTGGAGTTTGTAAAACTTGAGTTTCTTTATTATGAAATAAATATAAGTTACAAATCTTAAGTGAGAAAGAATTGTTTTGACTTCCATATGACTAGTTAGTCATTTAGTCAGATCCTTACCTGATCTTTAATCATAAGTTGGTGACTTTCCATCATCAATTCAAATTTATCCCACTTAGCTTTCAGATTACCAATTGTTTCTAAACCTCCACCTGCCACAGTGCGTAAAAGTCTGTTTTTATCTTCAGCTTCTTGAAATAAGGGTAAAATCTGAAAGTTTAAAAAAGTGAAAAACAATTATTTTATTAGATTTCTCAAGTTTCTATTTTACTTTTTTCAATTGCTTGACTTTTAAAATCAAGAATTTCTGCTTTTAAATAAACTAACTTTCCACATACAAATATCTTAATGCACACTAATTATTACATACAACCTAACATCAGAGGATAAAAAAGATAATGATTGGTAATATGAGACTGCATACAGTCACTACTCCATAATGACAATTCTATAGCTGTTCAAAGGAAAGTTTTATAAAAATATTCTTCTGATAAGAAAATGCTAGAGTCTTCTATAAGAACTAAACTTAGTGATTGCCTAAAAGCATATGTTAACTAAATTATCCTACTTGTAAAGAAAAGAAAGCCAAAAAAAATTACACTTATATTGTGCAAAGTTAGTGGTCTGGTTAAATGGTCTAAGGTACCCTCTAAAACATCATAAAACAGTGTCCTATAATTAATACCTGCATTTTCACTATTCAACAAAGCAATAAGATGCATTGAAAAAAATTTTTTTAAATCAACGTTCAAACTTAACAGACACAACAACAGATCCAGTATATATCAATGACCAGTGCACTCTCTGGTCATGACCACTTCCATCAGAGAAACAGAACCAATGGACCAAGTAGTCATATTTTGCTAGGAAAATTAGTAAGAAAAGGAAAAACTGAGTAGGATTCTAATCTCCTACATCCAAATAGAATTTAGAATAGCATGTAAAGATTGTCACACTTTCTGAGTCTACCTGTCCCATTCCATTTCCTTCCAATCCACATGCCAAGAAAAGGACATATCAAAACAGTTCTATAACATCTTGTTACTTAAAATCTAGGAATGAGTTTTAATCCTTAATGTTGCTCATAGGACCTAGATTCTGCCAAACTCGTATTCTGTCTCAGTCACTTCCTGCCTCACATGATGTCTACATTTCTAAGTTTCAGTGAAGCTACACTTTATGTCTTTCCTCCCACTTCATTTCTCAGTCTCCTTTGCTGCCTTCTTCTATGCTTGAACTCTAATTTTTGGATGCTCAAACCAACACTAATACCCACTACTGTTTGCGTACAGGTAATCTAGCTCAATCCAAAAGCTTTATATATCATGGATATCAATTTATCTCAAAATTTAGTTCTCTGATCTTTACCTTTACTCTAAATTCCATATTCCTCATTCAATTTCTACCTAACATCTCAATTCTACCACTCCCAATGTCCAAATAGCTCCCTCCTCCCATCATCCTCATCTCCATGGAAGGGGCCAATAGCTTACCAGCTTTCTAAGCTAAAATCATAGCAGACAAGTTTATTTCTCCCTCTCCCCCTATCATATGTATCAGATTCTAACTGTAAACTATTGTTCCAGTTTGTTTCCTTTCCTCTGCTACGACTTTTCATCTATCAACTGTAAAATCTTATGAATTGTCCTGTATGCTACTTTTGCTTCCTTCTGTACAGAGCAAGCAAAGAAAGCACTGCAAAATCCAAGCCACACTGTGTCATTCCCCTGCTTAAATCCTCTGAGAACATTCTATAGCACTCAGAAAATAACCCAAATATTTTATTGTCTAAGGCTACCAGACTACCTTCATAACCCTGTCCTTGCATACCTATCCAGTTTCATTTCAAACAATTTTCTTTCTTGAGTATTATGGCCTTCTTTGCAATTTTCTTGAAAATATGTTTAGCTCTTCCTTGGTTATATAAAGTTACTTATCTAATTTAAAATCTTTGTATTTGTTGTTCATTTTGGGATCCCCAAATCTTGGAATGGTTGTCTCCTTATCTTTCAGGTCAGACATCAACTCTCTGAGAATGCTTTTCATAACTATTTACCCTAATTAACTTTTCCCAGTGAGGCAAGTTCATGCTATCACTTCGCTACTTCTTCTTACTCCCCTCTCTCCTTTGTCCCACCCCTATGGACACACAAATGCACACACCAATGCACACTCCATTACACAGCAAATTCACAAATGCAACTCCAAGTTGTAGCACAAAGTCTGGAATACAACAGATGATCTATAAATAGTTGTTCAATAAATGAATGAATGCACTGCACTTTAGCTATCATCACTCATAATACCATTTCTTCCTTGGTTACTTCCTTCCACTGGACATTAACATTATTTTATTTACCCTTAAACCTTAATACTTCCAGTCTACTAGATAAAAATCTATATTTACTTTCAATGTGTAGATACACTATTTGGTCAACTTTTAAAACTTTTAATTTTCAGTTTGTCACACAGTAAAGACACATAAAAGCTTTATTCTGAATTATTCCTCTTCTACGAAACATAACCAAAATCACTTATAATGCATTTTATAAAAGGTTTGCTTGCATATTATTCTATGCTCTAGCCTTCAGGATACTTTTCATAAATCTCTAATATTCTAATCTTTGTTTCTAATTAAATGTTTGTCCATCATACAGGAGTGTGTGTATATGTGGGGGTGGGCATGTTCTAATTCAATTCTAACTTACTATTTTGACTTCCTAAACACACAATCCTGGAAGTAGTAGCGTGAGTTATTTATGTTCAGTCTAGACTTATTCTAATATGTCACATCACCAAATAAACTGCGAATACTTTTGAAGACAATCAGAAGTACTACCTTTATTGTATAATTACATCAACAATTGAAATATGAGCTGATCAGTTGGACCAAATTATATATGATATTTCTGAATAGCAACATAAAACTACATATTTTAAACATCTCCAGAACAAAAAGTAAATATTTTGTGATGCTCACCTCTGGTTTCCGTTCTTGAAGCTTACTATATTGTAAATTTGCATCACCTATCTCTTCCACAGACTGGGGCATAATTGTTAAGACTTCCATAGCCTCAGTAACAAATGTATCGATTTCATGTAAATGAGCTGAATAGGTAAGAGTGAAGCATAAGAAATGTCATTGTCACAAAAGATAATTTCTACACAAAAGAGTGTTAGAAGCAGTCACTGCAAGAACTATATTATATTTTAAATTATCATTTGATTTCATACAACAAAATCTCAAATTGTAAAGTAAAAATTTTCTAGTCATCCAAGCTTACTTAATACTTCACTTAAAAGTATTAAGAAGGTTAAAATGTGCTCATTTTTAGTAAATTTTATTCATAATCAGGAACTTTTTCAGTCATTTAAATAATATACTAAAATACCTCAATCTAAGGGGAAAAGGAAACAGCAGTCATTTGAAGACATGAGGAAAAACAAGAAGAATTACCTACCTTACCCCATAACTTAAGCAATGAGCTGGCCAATTCAGACTGCAAGCAATAAAAATACCTTCAATTTTTAAAGCTCTTAGAATATGAACATGAACTTTCCTTCCTTATTAAATTTGAGCACTTTTCATTTCACAACTTCTAGATTAGTTTTGATTTTAATCACCTTTGAGGTTCATTTTCATAACGATAAAATTATATGCCTTACATACAGTTAAGTCATTTTATTATCTTTAATAGAAATTCAAAGTTTCTTTACCTTGAATGGACTTCTTTAAAGAAAGAATAAGCATATCAAACAACTTCTGGATGAGATCATCAATCACAGTCTTCACAGGGTTGCAATTAATATTTAAACAATCTACCTTGACAGTACTGCAAATGTAAATGAACATATTTCTACATGAAAAACCTCATTAGAGGAAAAGGGTCTTTTTACAATATGATTTTGTATAATACAAATAAAACCCAAGTCAATGAATTTCACTTAACAAAAATATTTACACATATGATTAATAAATTTTTCACTCAATGATAACTTTATAAAATAATAGATGATCATTTTTAATCATCCAATATACAAGTTCTAAAAAACAGTAATACACTATGAATCACTAAAGAAGCAACAATATTTAAATATTCAGTTTATTTATCACAGAATAATATAACTATTAAAATATAAAACATTCATCATCATGTAGTTTGAAAGTACAAACAGTAAGAAAAAGAGAACAAAAATGAAAGTAGATCATGAAAGCAATTAGACAACAAAACAATGTAATATCATTTTACAACTATGAAAATAACAAAAATGTAATAAATTATTATTCATATTGTCGGCTGTGGAAAGACAATTCTCAAAACCGTTGTTCGGCATATAAAGTAATGTAACTTTCATAAAAAGCATTTTAGCAATACATAACAAATAATTTTAAAATAAGCATATCCACTGTATTAATAACTTCATCTTCAGCATTTATCCTAAAGAAATTTTCAGGAGATACTCCAAGATTTATAAACAACTATATTCATGAATACATTACTTATAGTAATAAAAACTAGACAAACACTAAATATACATAAAAATCAGTGGCCTTCTTATAAGTAAAAAATCAGTCAGAAGAAGAAATTTAAAAATAAAAAAAAAACCCACTCCATTTACCATCACACCAAAAAAAATTAAACACCTGGGAATAAACTAACAAAAGAAGTGAAAGATCTATACTAAGAAAACTATAAAACAGTGTTAAAAGAAATAGAAGATATTAAAAAAAAAAAAAAGAAAAGATATTCCCTGCTCATGGACTGGAAGAATTAACATCATCTAAATGTCTATCCTACCAAAAGCAATCTACAGCTTCAATGCAATGCCAATAAAAATTCCAATGATATTTTTTAAAGAGATAAAACAAAACTTACTGAAACGCACTGGGAATAAAAAAAGGCCCTCAATACGCAAAACCCCTCTGACCAATGGAAAAGCGAATGGAGGTATCACAATCCCAAATGTCAAATTATACTACAAAGACATAATAATTAAAACAGTGTAGCACTTGAACAAAAACAGACAATCAGACCAATGGAACAGAATTGAGTGCCCAGAAATAAAGCTACACATATACAGTCAACTCATTTTTGACAAAGAAGAAAAAATATACATTGGAACAATGATAGCCTCTTTAGTAAATGGTGCTAGGAAAACTGAACCACAACATGAAAAAAAAAAGAACCAAGACAAATCCCCCACACCATGTACAAAAACCAACTCAAAATGGATAAAAGACTTGGATGTAAAACCTGAAACCATAAAATACATTAAGGAAAATTTGGGCAAAACTTTCCAAGACTTATACTTCAGAAATCCTTTTCAGTATACATCTACAGATGGTGAAAAAATGAAGGAAAACAAACAGCTGGGACTACATCAGACTAAAAAGCTTCTGTACAGCCAGAGACAATTACCAAAACAAAAGAAACCCAACTGAATGGGAAAAAAATCTTTGCCCTGCACAGAAGTGATATCATGCCCTGCGTGATAAAAAAGATCCACAAAGAACTCACACATCAAAAATAAGACAAAAAGTTCAGTCAAAAAATGGAGAGAAGATCTAAATAGACACTTCTCCAAAGAAGAAATTCAAATGGCCAACACACATATGAAAAAATGTTCAACATCACTTATAATCAGGGAAATGCAAATCAAAACCACAATGAGATACCATCTTACACCAGTAAGAATGTTCCATATCAAAAAAATGGGCAACAACAAGAGCTGGAGTGGATGTGGAGAAAGAGACACTTTTACACTGCCAGTGGAAATGCAAATTGGTCCATTATGGAAAGCTGTCTGGAGAACCTTTAAACTACTGAAAATGGAACTACCATTCAATCCAGCAACCCCACTTATAGGACGCTACCCAAAGGTTATAAAAACTCTAATCCAAAGAGACACCTGTACCTGGATGTTTATTGCAGCACTAATAGCCAGGATATGGAAGCAACCCAAATGTCCCAAAATAGAAGAATGGTACAGAAAGCTGTGGTATATGCACATAATGGAATATTATATATCAATCAAAAAGACAAACTTATGCCATTTGCGGCAACATGGATGGAGTTAGAAGGAATCACACTAGCAGAAATAAGCCAGAAAGAAAAAGAGAAATACTGGATGCTCTTGATTATATGAGAGATAAAGGGAAAACAAACAGAGAAGAAAAATTTAAAACAAACTTTCAGCAAAATAGAAGCAAAGAGCATGAGATGGGAGGGGAATTTGGGATGGGAGGGGCACAAATGATAAGATGATGGTCTGCGGGTAAAAAGTGGTGGGAGAACCCAGGGTAGATAATGATGTAAAAATAAAACAAATAATAAGAAAAATTAAATTAAATTTTTTTAAAAGTTAAATATAAAACTAGGTAAGTTTTATTTCCATATAATAAAAACATATTTTTGAGCATAAGGTAATACAATAGCAAAATACTAATGAATTGTAGTAGATAAAAACCGCAGGATGCAATAAGATCCAAGTATATCCACTATATATGCACTAATATTTCTAAAACATTAATATAACAATTATCATATTTTTCTACATTTAAAAAATAAAACCAAATATACTATTTTAATAATCAAAAATGTATTTTAAAAACACCAATTCTTTGCATGGCACTATATTTCAAAATTGCAATGTTCTAAAGAACAAAATTGGAGCCAGACTATTGCATGTGAGGAGAATCTCATATTTGGCTTACAATATGTAAAGTTTTTTTAAAACTTTGGAAATTTTAGTCAAAAAAATCTCTTTTATAGGTATATTCAGGTAGTAGTCTTAGAAAACAAGCTGTGTTAAAATTGTTGTTTTATAATAAAAATATAGTAATCTTTTAAAGTTTTATTTATTTGTTCTCCAACTAGAAAAGTTTAAGTTCCTAAATATCAAAACCTTAAAGTGCCAATATGCTTGATGTTGGCCTTTGCATGATGGAAGATGAAGTTGAAAACCTGGAAAATTGTCAAGATTCCTGATAATTGACACAAAATGATGATTTAGGAAACCTAAAACACTATGTCATGCTCTATTTTGCTAAGTAACTAACAAAATGATTTAATTAGAGCACAGTCATACCCATTGACTACAAAATCCTGTGGACAAAACTAATGACCTTTTTTTTTTTTTTTCACTTGAAAATACAGAAAATACGCAATATGCAGTGGAGGCTCCAATTCAACCTTAGATAGATTGGAACAGCCACAGGCAGTCTATCCAAACCCATATCCTTATCATACTTCCTGGAATCCATCACTAGACTATGGCTTTTCTGAACTTATAGTTCTAAAAAGACCCATAAATTAATACCTGTGTATTAATTAATGTATATAAAAGCTTAAGTGAACATGCAAGAAATAGAAAAATGGAAAATGGAATATCACATGAGAGTTCTTTGCTTTATTTAGCTTTGGTGGGGAAGCATAAAGAGGATAGCAGATCACAGTAAGGGGCAAATTGTAGTAGTGACAGAAGAGTGCTTCATCAGTCAATGAACAAAATCAAAGAAAATAGGCATGACCGGGCTGAAAGTAAGGGTCCAAAAGAGAAGTGAAACCTCATATACAAACAATACAAAAACAATGTTTCACTTTACTTCAAACTAGTATTAGTGGCATTATTCTAATCATCTAAATTCAAGTTCTCAAATAAGTTATTTCATCTCTGTGTTCCCCAGAGCTTAAATTCATATATAAGTAAGGCTTCTTAATACTTCCTATTTTCATCTGCCTCATTTTGAGTGCCAATAACGATTTAGTTAATTCTAGTCTTCTGCATGATGACAGGCTGGTCTTCCTCTAGGGTCTTACAACTCCACCATACAATCATTACCTCCAGATTGACACTATGAATGTTAACATAGCTATAATGCTGACACATTCCTGATGAGAAACTTTCAACAGGTAACCATCCTAATGTGAATAAAATCCCAATTCCCTAATTTGGAATATTTTGAAATATAAAATTCTCACAAATCTTAGTGAATCTGCCTCTTCTCAGGGATTTTAATACCCAGTACGTTATTAACTCTAATCAAATACTCAACCTACACTTATTTTTAGTACATTAATCCATCTATTTTCAGATCTCTGTTCTAATCTCCAATTCTCATTTCTACCTATTAAAATCCTACTTAAAGTAGAACCTTCCCCTGATTCTATCCCAAATGAATGGTATGTCATCATTCTGTAAATGCTCATAATTTGGAATGTAGATTATTCTATCTGGTATTAATAACACTAATATTTTTGAGAATTTATCCTGTACTAGTAATCTATATACAAATAGTCATTTTACACTCAAGACACTGTGAGATAAAACAATGCCATTATAACTATTTCAAAAAAAAAATTGAAGTTCACAGGGTCTAAATAACTGCCAGTTGCTAAGAGGCCCCTAACTGCAGAACCAGTTTCCTGTGACTGTGTGACTTAATCATCAAATATACTGGTCTTACTGTGCTACCGGAAAGCAAACTTGAGATATTCTGTCTTCTCCACTCCAATAAGACATGGTTTTGCATATTATAAATGGTAATCAAATATATATTTAAGGAATGAACCAATTAATTAATATAAGTGATTTTATCCTTCATAAAGAATATATGTACATTACACAGGGCAATAAGCTATAAAGCTTATGGCAAAATCTGGTTCCCGGTGATACAAATTTCAATTAGTAAAAGTATATATTTTCATGCAGCTAAGTTATGAGATATCCCACAGAGAATTTCCTCCATAGTTAGAGTACTACTCTCCTCTCAACAAAGTATTTGAAAGGCATTAGAGCAATACAAAAAGCAGTCAAAAGTCATTAGCTTTATATCCTGTTCCATGCTCACAACAGTAGCTCCTATAATCTTTAGACCATGCCTGTGTACATCAAATATTAAATTTTCCTGCAAATCTGGATAAAAAGCTTCCACTCCCACTCCACTTTATCTCAGTCTCAGCCAGGAGAACCTCTAGAAGTAAAACTTCTTTGAGTCTTAGCATTTTTTTTACTCAAGTGATAGTCAAGTGTCAAAGCTGAGCTCTAAAAAGGTATGAAGTTGAAGTAAAGAAGAACCCTTATTAATCCTTTGCAAACACTTATGACACACAGGCACTACTTTAACTTTTAATACCTTGGAAGTCGTTCAACTTCTTTCCCTTTTATTTTTAATGCTTTAAAATTCTTCTCCCAATCATGTACAGTAGAAAGATGTTTTTCCACGAGAGCTTCCATATCAACTTGCCCAATTACAATCCATTCCTGCTTAAAGAATGAAAATACATACTAAGGAAATGAAAATAATAAATAATTAGAAGACTGAAATTGTTTTAGAATAATGAAAGGGGAAATTTCAAGGTACTTAAGTAAATTTCAATTGAAACATGTAAGTGCAATCATTATTGCACAGTCTAAAAAATGAATAGGAAAATATGAATACATACTAATCATAAAATCTTACAGAACTCTTTCTTGAGATTCTCATATTTGATATATAACTACAGACATGTATATATATATGCATAAATACACAATATATGTACACAATCAGAACTACTTCTGAAAAGGCAGGAACTATTTTAGGTTACCAATCTGAAAACATTCAAATTCAACTGATTTTAGAAATCTAAAATGCAGAAAGATAGTAGCAGCACTGAAGAAACTGGTTGAAAAGAAAAAGAACTGGCTAAAGCAACAGAAAATATAGCAATTAGGGTATCAATCTTCAGAGTTAGTACATACGATACATTGAAACAAAAATGAAAAGTTAAATCACCACTATCAGCTTTGAGAACTTCCTCCAAGGATTACGCCTGATCAAAAAATGAAAAAAAGGGTGTATCTTCCTGAGAATAGTTATAAACTTTTCCAAAAGAACTGTTACATTTGAAATTGAGACAAAATCAGAAAAAGAAAGAAAATTAGTTTCTCAATCTTTAAATAGTGAAAGACAAAAAATTTTAGTGTACGTTCTCATCTTTGATATAAGTCTAGATTATATTAGAATACTCTCAACTCTGCAATCTGGTTTGTCACATTTTTATTTTATGCCAGTCAAGACAAACTATTAATTTTATACTTTAAACAATAATTCCATCAGCCAGATAACTATTATAATGAAAGAATGGCAAATCACATGTTCCATACCTTATGTTGCTGTAAAACAGCTGACAATCTCCTAAATAGATCTTCTGCTTTGCTAAAAATAGTCAGAAATCCAGTGGCATTTCTATCAATCATAATAGTAAAGATAGATTCATCTCCTGCCTCACTGACTCCTTTAAACTGATTAGGAATGCCAATGAATCTCTTCATTTCTCTGTAATACTTAGCCCGGATTTCTTCAAAAGGAGGTCTGAATTGTAATCGTCCCTGTCTGAAAGTAAATGAATAACATTAAAATATAAACAACCAGAAAATTATACATTGAAACTTGTACTGAATAAGTTAGGTTTGGAAAAAAACCTTACTTGTATGTTAAGTCTATATTTATTTCTGGCAGATTCTCATTAAGTGCTTCTAAGCCCATCTGATACTGATGTTCCAGAGCTTTGTACAGTTGATGATTCCAGTGCTGTTTCCATGCATGCATATCACTTGCTTGGAACCCCTAAAATGTTATATTGATATTTTAAATTAAAAATTAGATATTAGAATGGGATTTTCATTTAATGTATTTATATTGTAAATAGCAATATTACAAACAAAAAATAACCTCATTTTAAGTACAGTAAAATATGCCCCTCCTTACTATTTGTACCATGAGATTGTATGCAAGGTCAAATATGAAATTTTCTAAACTTTATGCTTATAGAGAACAGAGAAAATAAGTAAATTTTAAAATCAGGTTAACATTAAAATGATTTTATATTTGTACTTTATTTACGATTTTAAAAAAAGTAACAGGAACAATTTTGTAAACATCTTACTCCTTTATTCAAAAGTTTCCAATAAGTACAGCTCCTTCCTTCCTACTCCCTAAATAATCCATTGCAGACTTAAAAACACAAGAAATTTAAAATACCAGAATCCTCAGAACAGTTGAGTATGCTCATTTGTTTCCAATTAACCATAAATATGTCAATTCTAATATTTTAACTTTGTTCTTTCTTAAAATCTTAAGTACTAAAAAATAGATACATATGTGTATGGCAAGTAAGTTATAGTCAACTGAGATCTCATTAACCATTATAGAGCAGACTGTATTTTGCCACTTTATGGACATAATCTCCTATACCAAAATGCATAGAGAACTTAAATTTTACCCCCAAAAAAGAGAAAAATAGCTATTGTAATCATTAGACTTCTGCCTAGATGTAACTTTGTGTTTAACAGATGCAACAATCAGATCAACAAAAACTAACAAGTAATAGATATTCAAGCACTACATCAGAAAAAGACAAAATCTAAATTGAAGGATATGGCAAGTCACAAAAAATATCGAAGTTTATTTTCATACTTTCATGTATTTAATTGTAAATGTATTGCCATTTTATGGACTTTATATATAATTCACTAGAATTCTAAAATTATTGGGGTTTAAAGATAACATTTATGAACTATTTATCCTATCAACATATTAACACACTGGAGAGATTGTATCACAAAATGTAGACACAAAATAAACGTTCTACCTGTGCTTCCACACTTGCTAGGCCAGTTCTCAGTTCTTGTAATCCATCTTTCCAGCGCTGTTGTTGCCGAAGCAGATCAATATTCATAAGGACTACCACCTGTTAAAAATTAAAGCATAAGACTCTTAAATGTATCACCTGAAAAAATAGTCACTTTTCAGGGAAAAAAACCTGACAGAGATCACCATAAGCAATAAATCAATCTTAACATGCTTTTAATTAGATATATCAACAGCTGGGTAGCAAAGCGTCTCTTCTGTGGAATTCCTGTCAAAACTGCACAAACCCAATCTAATATGAGATAACATATAACCCCAAAATGGGAGATGTTCTATAAAATAACTAGTATTCATTGAAAGTATCAAGATGGGGAAAAACTAAGTAGAAGAAAACTATAGAGAGTCAACAACTAAACACAAAATGCAATCAATCCTGACTGGAACCTGAAAAGAAAAAAAGGTTATCAATAAAAGGTTGTACAGTTCAAAAATGCTGGTTTTCAAGTCATGATAAGTGTACTGTGGGTACTTAAATTGTTAAATATAGAGGAAGCAGGTGAACATGGATTTCTTTTTGCAAGTTTAAATATCCAGTTATTTTCAGATAAGAAGTTAAAGCTGAATCCTAATTACCTTTTAAATAATACCATTCAAAGTTTTCTCAATCTTATAAATAAAATATACCTTTTCACAAAATGTAGTGTGCCATTTTCTCAATTTTCTGTTTTCAGTAGCAAGTCGTTCAGCAGCATTTTGGAGTTTCTGGATGTAGCCTTCTAATTCTTTAGGATTATCCCAAGTTATTTGTGACTTTCCTCCACTTCCTGCTTTAGAATTCTAAGGCACAACAAATAATAATAAAGTACAAACAAATTTATTAATTAAATGCATTTTTCCCCAAAAGATTCAACACACAGCCATCCTAAGGCCAATTTTTAACCACAACACTGACCATCAATTTAAAAAGCATGTATCTTTTCCATTTTATAATGATGAAACAATATAGGCAAGATTATACAGTCCTCTTCTGACCCTCTATTCTTTCCAGTTTCCTCTTACAGGCAAAATCCCAGACACAACACAATAAACAAGCATATGAAAATTCAAAGGTAAAATCAAGAAGCAGATGGACTAGGAAGTTTGAAAACTGAGGAACACATCAAATTTCCTCAATGTGGGTTTCCTGTGTCCACAGGGAGAGACAAACCTCCAGGAAAAGACTGCTTCTCTAACCAAAGTATTAGGAAACAGTAATCTAACACCTGCATGGAGGTAACAGGACCTTGTAAGTGTGGTCTACTTTCACAGGAAGGTGTTATTAGGGTAAAGGGGGCAGTGAACCTCCATCTGATCATATGAAGTGGTGCAAATCCATGTCCCACTTTTATCAGGATGGGATCTGTAGGGACCAGCAGAAAATGGAACATATATACTTACTCTCATACCACACCTTGTTTCAAAGAGAAAGGTTTAATAAGAAAGGAAAGCAAATTAAGTGACAGGGGATATCTTAGGCAAAACCATGAAAATCAAGAGGATGAAATGAAAGGAAATAATATTTTAAAATTGCTAACAATAAAAAGAACTGTGAACATGAATTCTATATCTAGTGAAAATATCCTACAGGAATGAGGGGAAATTAAAAAAAAACAAGAAAGAAAAAATCTTAGACAAAGAAAAAAATGTTTGTCACTAGCAAACATGCTTGTCACTAGCAAACTACTCTCAGTGTAAGGCTAAATTAATTTCTCTAAGACTGAAATGAAAATGAGAAGCTAAAAGTATGAAAAAACAATAAGAAGATGAAAATATAAATACATAATAAATTATCTTCATGAGTCTCTTAAATCACATTTGATGATCAAAACAAAATTATAATACCATCTGATGTGGTGTTCGTTCGTTTATAGAGGAAACACGTAAGACAAATACATTAAAGGGGGGGGGACAAAGAGACCTAAATAGAAGCAAGGTCTCCATAATTGACATTAACTGGTAAATGATAAGGCATATAAACCCTCAATAAATAGCTGATGAATAATGAACCTACACAATTGTAATAAATTCAACAAAATATTCCCTGAGTCAGTTCAAGAAGCATTTTCTGAATAATTACTATATGGCATTTGACTACTGTACTGCTGGACAAAATGAAAGTAATTAGTTAATATACTACAACATAGTAAGTGGTCAGAAAGTACGAAAAATCTTAATGTTCGCTTTCCTCTACCATTAATTTTATATCTGCTACTATGTCTCATTTAACATGTTAAATATAACTGCTTACTTCTCACAACCCAATTTCTCTAAATTTCCCCTTTAGAAATATCAGTGGTTATAAATTTGAACATAGAAAAGAAAATGTTCTAATGACTTAAAATTAAAACATAAGTGAAAATGGTCAAAAATAATAAAATAGGGTTCCATTTTCAGAAAATATACTTATAAACACTTTTAAAAGTTGACAAAGAAAGGTTATTTCTGATGGTATTTTATTCTTTTCATTAACCTGCATTTCTGAAACTTTCATTATATATTCATGTTGAGTTGTGACAATAGGGGAAAAATATTTTTAATAACATCAATAATAAGAATTATATATCTTCTAAAAAGTTTAGGCCTGAGAAGCAATGTATAGAAGGTATGTAAAAGAAAGTTAACATAGGCGGTCTTACAGCTAACCCTTGAAAGCCCTTGAAAGTTTTAAAAAAGAGAAAAAGTCCTGTTTTAATGATAGGCCATCAACCACCACTTGGGAACTTAGATTTGGGGGTGTACCCACCACCCCAACTACTGTACCTAAACAATATGGTTTATGCTGAACACTGGATTTCCTTCTGTACACCTGGAATTCTGGTAACTACTGGCAAAGGATATAAGCCCTTGATAAAAATCTAGGCGCTGGATCACTAATAACCTTCCCTACTGAAACATTTCACAACTGCTACAATCAGTTGATGGGGAAACTAAGCAAGCTACTGGCAAAGTACTCTTGAAAACCAGTACCATACTGAGTTTGCTTTGCATGCTCTCACTGTAACAAAACACTGCTGTGAGTAAAAATATAGCCTGTGTCTTGTGAGTCTTTCTAGCAAGTCATACAACCTGGGCGCAGTCCGTGGAACATGACACAACTAGTTATCCACTTTAAAAAGAAAAAAAGGCATTTATCTCTTCTACAGAATTTTTTGAAGTATTTCATATCTATGAGAACTAAAAAATTGCTTCAAAAAGGTAACAGTTACTGCATAATAACATACAGTTAAAATTTATTGTGGATTTCCCATTTCATATACATGTGGATAGGTAAATACGCACAGATGAAGAACAAATATATGTCTTAAGTTATAAAGTTAGGAGCTGATAGAAAAACACTAAATAATCTTATGTATAAGGGCCTCACCTTCAGTGGTAAATATAACTACAAAACATAGTAAATACAACAGCATATAAATTGGATAGTATACATATTAAATTAATTGATCAAACATGTGAAACATTACAACTATTTAAATCAACAATTGGAAAGATCTAATTTTCTAAAGAATTGCTAAGACTGAAACAAGTTACTGAGGAGCAAAAAAAGCCACAGATCAGTAGTTACATTAAGTTAAAGGGTATACTAAAAACCACTTCACGTGTAAAAATGTATTATAACATACAAAAACCATTTACCTTAATTATCTGTTCAAATGCTAAGGCAGAGTGCAACATCATTGGTCTCTGACTTTGAATCATTTGTTGATCAATAGAGTTGTAAAAATGTGCCACCTACAAAGCAAAAGATCAATTATCAGTAACTGATCATAGATAATTTTAATTTTTCATTTTTAATAATTTGAATGGAAATATTTTTATCAATTCTAAGACTTAACAAAACATGTTTCTTTCATGTCTGAAAAGATTCATCTGATAACATCTCTATCCCAATCGAAGAAAATAATTAATAATTCCCACCTCTATGTCTTCACAGGTCCTCTGTGAACACAGTATTGATATGAAACAGTTTACTTATTTGTTGAGTATCTGTCATCACTAAAGGGCTTTGGAGTCAGAGAGACTTGGTATTAAATCCCAGTTTCATAACATACTGCCTGTTTGACACTATAAAAAACATTACAAATCTAATTTCTAATTAGATCACTGAAAAAACAGGGACTAAGTGAAACAACCTAAGTAAAGTATAAATCAGGCCCAACTACTTAACAAGAAATCAAAGTTTAATATGCTCTTTCCCACTAGATCAGTGTGCTTCTCAACTGGCTGATTTGCAGCCCCAGGAACTATGTGCAATGTCTGGAAATATTTTTGAAAATCAGGACAGGACAGGTGCTACTAGCTAGGGATGATGCTAAACATTACACAATACATAGGACAAGCCCATGAAAAGAAAATGGCTAAAATGTTCAAAGTGCTAAGTCTGATAGCCATGTATTCATTTTTATATCCTCACTGCATTATGCATGCCATAGCTCAATAAATCTCTTTTTAATGAATGAACAAATGAAAAACAAAATACATAACATACTTTCTGCTGTGTACCTGTAAGACCTAGTAAACAATTGAGAAAAAATTCTAGCACAATATGAAAATATTCTAAGAGTAATTTACACACAAAATGAGCAATAGTCAACAAAAAGAAGATACACTAATAGAAATGAAGAAGTAAAGGATGACTTTGAATCTTCCATTCAGAGGGAAATCTGTTCACAGAGACATGTTCGGAGAATTGTTAGTGGAGCATAGGTTGTAATATGGTGGGAAGAATATGGTAAGTTAAGGTTAAAACCAGTAAGGTTAATTAGGGCATGACTAAGAAGTACTTTACATGCCCTGCTAAGGAGACAGACAATGAGGTGAAAATAGCTGTTTTTTAAAAGGAAAAATACAAAAAAAATGACAGGAATTGCTTAATAGGCAGGCTAAAGAATAACTAAAGCTAAAGACCAATCCACAAGCCTATTGATTATCTTAAGAATTCCTATGCAACAGGCAGAAAATATTTAAAGGTACTTTAAGTTCCATGCAAATAATAAGAAAGAGGGAAAAGATAACTTTCTACTCTTTCAAATATGCTTAGGATGAAAAGCAATAGGTATGATACCTCAAATCAATAAATTTATATATAGGTTTACAAAGCAACCTGTGTATTGTAGATCTATAGCAAATAACAATTCCACAATATTAAGGTCACTGCATTAGCCTAAAAGAAATCAAAAGTAGAAAACAAACTTAAAATATTTTAGTTTAATATGGTGATCTTAGAGTATCCATGTTTTCAAAGATATTAATATAATTTCATACTTGTTTAAGAATAATTGCTTGCTTGCAGAATTTCTGTGCAATGTTGGCAACTTGCTGTATTTTCGCAGGAATAACAAAGCCAAGGGCAGAAAGTTGACGAACTTCTCTTAGAAGAATCACCAAGCGATCTGAATAATGCACTTTTAAGGAGCCATCATTAGGATCCAATTCCATAATGCGACTATTAGCCTCAATGCTACAAAACAAAATTAAATGTTAGGTTTATAATCTCACTCTTGACTACTGAAAAAACAATTTTACAACTGATATATTTATGCAAAATTAACTCAAAGTAAAAGAACTTTTAACAATAGTTTATTAACTACCTTTTTTTCACAGAGTACCTCTAATTTCAGATCTTGTAACAAACTGCAGTATCTAAAACAAACATCATGCTAATATTTCAACCAAGCAATTTTTGAAGTTAGAAAAATAACTTTAAATCTTCAATTAAGATTCAAATTTGACACTTTCCCCTAAATAGAAAAGATTCTGATTCAATTTCTAAAAAGTAGTCAAGATTATTTTTTCAGTCATTCTACTTTCCTCTTTAATTCATTAATAAAAATGTTAAAGAACATCAAAATGATAGGAATAGAGGTGCTCAGGTGTTTCATTCTTCCACTTTGTTTTGTTTCCTGTAAGTTTACATTGGGTACTCAAATCAATTTGGACTGTGAAATTAAGCATGCATGCTGAATGAAATTAAGCAAGACTTTACTTTTAGGTTCAGGTATATATAATACTTGTTCCTTCAAAGACCTCACAAGAAAATTTGCAGGTCTTAGAAGACCTGCTACTGAAAAGAAAAACAAAAACAGGGGAGCAGGGAGAAAGGGCTGGGGGGTGGGGGGGGGAGGTGGATATGGACTCCTGTTGAGAAGAGAGCTGTTCTGGAATAGAGTAAGTGCCTACTAGCGGGCTCGTGCCAGCTGGGTCCGGGGTGGGCACTGAAAATTCCAGTCTTCGGGAAGCATTGGGCCAGACAGGGACTCCCAGCACACCCCTACCAATGGTCTAGGCCACAGGTATGGGGCGCAGGTAGGTGGGTCTTCCACTCTTCTGCCAACCTCCGGAACCACGGGGAACTGGAAGGCAGGTCAGGATGCTATGCCTTTGTCCCTAGAGCCTAGGGGACAGGGCGGGCACCTATGTTGCTGTGGGCCAACAGGGGTGGGGTGGTGTGGGGGGGAGGTCCTCCTCCAGTTAATTCCACTTCTAACAAATCAAAGCAGAATGACAATATCCACCTATTCTGCTGCAGTTACTGAAGAATAAAGGCCCTGGACGCATCGCATGCCTGGGTGAGACCAAAAATAAAAATGACTAGAACAACAAGGTCCCAAAGTTTAAATCCTGTTGAAATGATGACCGACCACAGAACTACACCTACAGTGACTTTGGGGGCCGAGAAGCAAGCCCCTTATCCAGAATGTGTTCAACAGCAACAAAACACTCCATTTCCCGAGAAGGAGAAGGACACCAAAAAAGAGACATGGCCCCAGAACAACTGCAAACAGAGGGAGAGGAGTGGAACTGGGCCTACCACCGGATGGAATTGGCCTCCATTAAAGAATCTCTCTACCACAAATGGCTGGATGTTGGAGCCCAGCCTCAGACGCCAGAACCATAGGACTGAAAACAGCAACACCGAACAAATGCTGGAATGGAGGAGAAAACCAACATGAATGAGGTGTTGCAAATCCCTGTAATCACACAGGTCTGGAGAAGAGGAGAATCCCCTCCATTGTAGAAAGCTTTGCAACAGAGGATACAGGAACAAAGGATGACACAACTGACTTTCAACTGACCTACAAGGGTTCATACATGATAAGAACAAATACTCGCTGCTAAGACATCCATGGAAATTGAAGCAGCATGGGCCAGGAAGTCCCAGGAAAGCAGGTCATCACCCAGGGAAAAGACATTGCTCCAGTAAAGAGAAAAGCTCAACGGGCCAAACACCAATGACTGGAAATGAAAGGAAGGTGGGAGACACTGGAGAGGGAGTGGGAGAAAGGGGAAAATGAAGGGTCTTAACAATACATATACAAATAAAACTGTATGAAAAATAAAAGTATTATAAAAAAAACAAATATATTCAGTCTACTTCACAGCATATATAAAAGCATAATACACTCTAAAATAGCTATTAATAATGATTTCACCCAAACCTTCTTTTTATGAACATAAAATCTTTCAAAAAAACATAATGATGAACCCAAGCTTATCTTTATACATCTTATTCTATATATATATGTATCTATATATCTTATTCTATATACAACTATATCATTTATATAAATGTCTTTCTGTGAACACACTTTCTGTGAGACAATCACCGACTCAACACCACAAAAAAGTGGGCAGAGCGTAGTTTCATTGCAAAGGAAGTAACAGTACACTGGGAAAGACAGTTTTGTTTATAGCCAGTCTCGGTCCTCTGAGATATGACATAACATTGCAAATTTCCACTGAACTTGAAGTGATAAAGTGCCTATTTTCCAAAACTGGTTGACTGAAGTACTTTTTTTTTTATTATTATTCTTTTTTACAGCCCAGAGAACATCAGAATGTAAAAAAGGTAAACAAAAAGTTTTATCTTTATGCCCAAGTACCTTTTGGTTCTTTTATTCTTCTAGAACCAAAATACCAGATAAAAGAAAAAAAATAAATATATCATCAATTTCCAACCCTAATGACTTAAAAATTAATTAATTAAAAAGTAACAAAATAGCCCACATCAGAAATCCAGAAGAAAAAATGTTGATGAGGATGTGGAGATTAAAAAAAAATTCATCCACTAGTGGAATATAATCATTATATATATATATATATATATATATATATATATATATATAATTAATAGGGAATATAATTTGGTGCAGCCTCAATGGAAAATGAGATTCTCTTAAAAAATTAAAATGAAACAACTATGTGATTCAGCAACACCAGTCCTTTCACCCAAAGAATACAAAAACTCTAAGACAAAGACATTTCTGATCTCCCATATTCACAGCAACACTGTCCACAATACTAAGTAGTAGAATCAAGCTAAGTGCCCAACAACAGATGACTGGCTAGAAATTGTAGAACATATACTCAATGGAATCCTATTCAGCTAGTACGAAAGATAAAATATCTTCTGGGAAAAATGGGTGGGTTTCTTTTTCTTTTTGTTTGTTCTTTTTCTTTTTATTTCTCTTTTTTTGTTGTTATGTTTTGGAGATATGTTTGTTTGTCTGTTTGTTTTTTTTAATGGCAGGATCATGAGGTGACTATGCCAAGTAAAATAAACCAGAAAGGAAAAAATAGGTACTGGATATTCTCATTTAGGTGTGAACTATGAACAACCAAAGAAGACAAATTGAGAAAGCATAGCAAAAATAATTTTTAGACTCTGTGAAAAATATACCAGTAATCAGAGGGAAAATGGGGAAGGAGGAGGGGTTAAGGGACAAAGGGGATAATACATCAGCACAGGAATTTTGGTGGAGAGTAAATGAAGTATGTGCACATATAGAGGTGATAGGTATATCCCAAAAAACTGTATCAATGTAAATACTGACAAAGTAGTAAAGTTTGAGAAAAAAAATAAAATAAAATCTTAGAGGAGGATCAACATTTTAAGAAAGGAAAACCAGAAATGATAAAGCAGAGATCATAGGCCATTTGAATTAAGAATCTAAGGTTCTTATATAGATTAAACTGTTTAGTACATTAATACTTACCACAAACCAGATCTGGTATCAGACAAACCAGACTGAATCTCCCTGGACCAATCGTCAAACTGTTCTTGTTCATACAGCTTAAATTGATCTAAGAGATCTTCAGCACTTCGGTGGAAAGATCGAAATCCTGACAAGTCAGATAATATGGCCTCCGCAATCTTGATTGTATCATCCACCTTAAAAAAGTTAAATTACAATAAAGTGTATATTTAAATTCTAACGGATTAACATAAAATGAGTCTCGTCTTTGATCTGTGGTTCAAAAAGTATTTTCCATTCATTCCCATTTGTAAACACTAAAACATAAGATTTGCTAATGAATTTGATGGTATCTCTACTTTGCTTGTAAATTTTATAAAATCAGAGTGGTGAAACAGAAAAGGAAAACACACACAAAGCATAACTGTGAAAGGCAAGCTAGGGAAAATTCATGTATAAAAATACTTATGGTCCACTGACTTTGAAAAAAGACTCCAAGAATTCAATGACCTTCTAGACAGGTTAAGTAACAATTTTAGTCATTTGATAATTATCTGGTTAGTAGCTGAAACAATAACTAGGCCAATTTGAATGGTAATTAGGGAAAGAAATACCTTTCCTTCACATGTGTACAAAGATTATTGTAACATCCTAGAAAGGACTGACGAAATTAGGAAAAATATTTCGGAAAACAAAACACCAATAATATAAACTTGAAAAACTAAAATTTTCCTTTTTTTATTTAATTTTTTTGAATAACTAGAATTTTCAAATATGCTGACCTTTAAAATACTTTATAGGTCCTCTTGCTTTTTATCACAGATTATAGCCAACTAATGCTTATTGTATTAGTTGAATTCAGAAAGTTGCAAAACTTACTAAGTAGTAAGTCCATAAGATTCTTAGATCAATTTTGATAACACTAAAATATTAATAGTGCTTTAAATCTATAAGCTGCTGCCAATATCTTCATCAAAGCCATAATTACCACTATTCCTTAACTTTCCTTCAACTTAAAATGATTTACTTACCTAAACATATTTGCAGACAGATTTTGAAACTACAGTGATTTTGAAGTGATATAACTGAAAGGACTAAAGAAATCCTTTAAAAATGATAATCTTTCAAATAAAATTTAAGTGTAAAGTGCATTTTCTTCTTGAATATTTTATTATATTCCTCTGAAACAAAGGCAACTATAAGGTATGAGTGGAACTATTAGAAACACCCTGCATACTTTTTCAGACTCCCATGTTTCACAAGAAAATGAGGTGGCTGTGCCAAAGAAATCAGAGAATGCATTTTAATCTAGCATACATTCTATATTAATTTAGCAAATTATAAGTATTCTTCAACTTATTAAAACTAATACCTTCAGTTCCAACTGGCGTACCCAAACTACATTATTGACAACTTCTGAAAGATTTTTGCCAGAAAGTGGTCCAGAAGCATCACCAGGAATTCCTCGGCACCGATTCTCAAAGTCTGATCGAAAATCTATAAAATATAAATCCATTAAATTGCCACACATTCAGCAAGGCTATCCTAAATACCCTATATAAACCAGGGAAAATATAAACTATACGGGACAGGAAAATAATAAGCATTCTTAAGCCTCAGGGACTTTATCGTGTAACAAGTGAAAAAGAGGGAAAGGTTAATTTTAGCAATCTATTATACATAACAGAAATAGCAAATTGATCATTAGTATATAAATGCTATAAAATGTAGTGTTAATCCCAAATGATAAGCAACAAAAAGAGCAACCTATAGAGATATATTCTAAAGGAAAAACTATAATATCTAATAAGTTTTTACCTCTGACTGAGTCCACAAGTCTTGCCAGTAAAGTTTCTCTTTCTAACATCAGCTCTTTGCTTATAGTAGGACGCTTCACCAACTCCTTGTATTTCAGAAACGCCTGAAGAAGCTAACAAAATAAAATAGAGTATTTTGTTCTCAAGTGGATTGACCTAGTAGATATAGATATATTTCCTTACTTTACTTAGGAAAACAACAAAATTAACTATTTTAATATTTACCTGTTGTGGATTATCTTGAATTTCTGGAATATAATTTTTCAATTTTCCTGCTACTTTTTGTTCCGCAGGTGCAATAATTTTTTCATACTGAGACACAGCAGCTTTCCATAAGGGCTAAATAAGTGAACAACAATGTTTGATTTAATATTTAAAATTTTTGCCTTTACAATGAACAAAATAAAATTACATATACAAAAGCATATAATGTTAAACCTCAGTATATGGATTATATTGCACAGGATTCAGGCCAGTAAAAGGTTCAAATACTCGAGGCAGGCACATGCATTTCTCGTCACTGGCTGGTAAGAAATAAAGAAGCTTCTCATGAATTGTTCTAACAGCCAACACCTAAAATATAAAACATCAAAATGTATTTAAATCAATAAATCATACAAATAGGTCTAAAACCCAAAAATTTGGGCAGGAATTCCTTGAACTATGTTATATAAAATAAATTCTTAAAATGAAACCAAAATCCTGAAAACACTACTTATCAGCATGTAACCCTTAGAAAAAACTGCATCAGCCTAACATTATGTATCAGCATATTCAAATCCAGTGAAAATATCTATATCTAGTCTAAATATTTTTAAGTTTTATGTGTGTATATGTATATGTATATATATGTGCATATATGTATATTATATATACAGTACATATATACATACATATATACATACATACATAATAGAGCTAATAATGTATATGTATATATACATAAGGTATATGTATATGTGAATAATGTATATGTATACATACATAATGTATATGTATATATACATACATATATACATATAGCCCCATCACGTATATGTATATATAATATATGTAATGTATATATAATGTGTATATAATGTATATTATATATAGTGTATATATAATGTATATATATATACATTAGCCCCGTCAAGTATATGTATATATAATGTATATATAATTATATATACATGCATATATATACATATGTATATATAATATATATTAGCCCTATAATGTATATGTATATATGTAGTGTATATATACATACATATACACATATACATTATTAGCCCTATTGTGTATATGTATATATGTAGTATATATACATATGTATATATAATTATATACACATATATGTATGAGTATATAACTATACACATACATATGCATATAACTACATACACATATATACATATATAGCATATAACTATATGCACATGCATATATGTATGCATGTGTGTGTAATTATATACACATATGCATATGCATATAACCCTATACATATGTGTATATATACACGTGTGTATGTATATGTACATACATGTATATAATTATATACTATACATGTGCACATGCATAGACACATATAATTATTAGCCCTATTGTGTATATGTATATGTGTAGTGTATATATGTGTATATGATTACATATACGCATGCATGTATACACGTATGTACATACATACACATGTGTGTAACTATATGCATGTATGTGTGTGTGGTTGTGTGTCTGTGTGTACGTGTGTGGTTGTGTGTACGCATGTATGTATACACTACATACATACACAATAGGGCTAATAATTATATGTGTATATGTATGTATATATACACTACATATATACATATACATAATAGGGCTAATAATGTATATGTGTATATATGTATATATACACTACATATATACATATACATAGTAGGCCTAATATATTTACACTATTAGAAGCATAATTTAATGCAGAAAATTTAAATTAGAAGTTTTTAGTATATTGAAGGTGACTATACATATATGTATATATGCATATATGTGTATATAGTATGTATATTATATATATTGGTCTTATTATGTATAATTTACAATTGGAAAACTAATACACTTTTAAAATTCTACCAACAATCAAGGTATTCAGAAACACTATTTAAAAATTCTACCAACAATCAAGGTATTCAAAAACACTATAATCTTCCATTAGAGTTGCAGCTATTTGGACAAACTCATGACTAGCTTTCTCTTGCTAAAAATAATGCCTATTTGACAATTCTCTTTACTCAAAGACCTTAAAGCATTGAAAATTAATGTATAGCACTTATACAACCAGAATGTTTTTTTCTACTTTTTCCTACTAAAAAGAACCCAGCTACTTGAGGAAATAACAAATTCCAGGTACAAGTCAGCAAATGTACAAGATAAGCCTGTATATATAGTGGGGCCTGAAAATAAGAAAGTATTGAAGAAATTACTGATTCAAAATTACATCATAATGACACAAATGTACAATCAAGGGGACTCACTATCCAAACAAGGAACAACTTGAATATGATGATAATAACTACAATGGGCTGAAACACATATAAAAACCCATAGGTTTATCATACTAAAATATTTCATTGTTCACCTGTAAAATTTACTGTAACACTGACTTATTTTTCAAAACAATGATAAGAGAAAGAAAAGACACTTTCATTCTTGTTTTCAGAGTAACTAATAAGTTAATGAGGTATAATTTTTCATGTGAAAAAAATCCTCTCTTATAAATGAAGAAAGAAAAATAAAACTAAAATACTTTGTAATTCCACATGATCACCATGGCTGCTATAATCATCATGAAAAAGTGGATGGAGGCATTATTAATAGATCTACCTGGCTTATCATACCTGAAACCACAGATCAAATTTAATTAAAAATAAGAAAAACATGCTACATGCCTCCACATGTAAATATAAGAAACGACATGCCTCCAGATATAAGATAAAAGCACGATTCAGGTTAAAGCAACGAAGTATAAAAACTAAGTATAAAAAAATTTCTGAGGCAATCAAGAAAACCAAACACTGGTTAGAGAGAAAATATTAAAACGTATTCCCATTTTGCTAATTGTAGTAGCAGTATTGCAGGTATATATTAAGGATGCATGTTTGTGATTTATCAGATTGGCTTTAAAAATATTCAAGATGAAAGGGGGAAGGCAGGTCAAAGAGACAAAGATGGAACGTGAACTAAATAATGGTAATATCAGTTGAAATCAGCATCTTATTTTTCTGTATAGTTGAATTTTTCATGGTGAAAAAGATTAAAAAAATTCCCCAAAGAATTATGGTTCCCCTAAACAGATAAAGTCAGTAACTCCTCGTAGTCTTGATTTGCCTGTTCCATCAAGGGAAATACATAATTTTCATAAGCTATGAACTAAGTTACTTCTATAAAGATTTCCACCCAGTACTCCTTAAAATGTTTGAGGCTTTCATATATGAACAAGTACTAATCATTTGTTTTAGCACAATCAAAAACAAAAAAGAAGTTGAAAAGTTGCTGAAGAGACAAACACCAAAGAAAAAGAGAGGTGGTGGAGAGTAGTAATCAGTGCCCACTGTGGCCCTAGCACTATACCAAACGACTGCCTCCAGTTATTTCACATGAACCTTTACTAAATCTCCCTCCCAAAAGTTTAAGTCATTTCTTTCAGATGTGTAATGTTCATTAATTCCAACGAAGATTCAACATCTGAGGACCCACTACACATTTAAAGACACAAATAATCAAATAATATACCTCTTCAAGGCGTTTGCCAAGTTTGTCCAGTGTTTCAGGGAAATATTTTTCATTTTTCCATGGGTGAGGAACATAGCGCTGCCATACCTGACCCGTTAGATGATTACAGGCAATCACCCACTGTTCACAAATTGATATACCAGCTTTCAGATTTTCTTTGACAAGATAGTAAGAATCTTCCCATAAGTTCAAAGTTCCCAACTTCTTCTGAACAAATCTTCCAAATGAACCACCTATATAGACATTATAGATAATATAGACATTTTAATGAAAATTTCCTTTTATTGCATAGCAACATGCAAATTAACAAACTTAAGCTCTATGAAATACTATATGTATACCTTGCACTGTTGAAAAGAAATATTTTTCAGAAACAAATGCACACATATATTTGTCTGTGTTTTTGCATTTTTCCATATATGTTATGCACAGCTTTCAAGTGTAGATATAGCTACAATTTTTTTAAAGCCAAAAAAATCTACCATATGGATGTAGCATTAATAACCATCCTCAACCACTATTTAATCTACTTTTTTGTTACAATGTTTCAATAAATATTTTTGAATACACAGCTTTGTGTACTTACTAATATTTCCTAAGTACAATAACAATAAGGTGTTTCCTAGGTCAAAGTATATGCACTCTCAATGTCATTGGAGTAGGTAATATATTTTAAAGTTTTCAGTTCATTACAAAGCAACAGATTAACAGATACATGAGTACTAAAAACATATGCATATTTAATGGTATTAATAGAGAATTAGACATGATTTAAATTAACCAACTGTATATAACTACTTAAATAACCCTATATTGCTAGCTTTGTTATTTCAAGCAATAACTGTTATAGTAAGTAGCATTTTGAATTAGTACTTAAAGAAAAAAATAGAAAATAAAGTAAGATAGACTACTTAAAAGTTCAAAAGTTAATTTCATTTTACTGTTACCTATGATATCTAAGAGATGTAGCATCCTTGACTCGGGATAATGATCATGCTCCGTTTGTCTCCACACATCATCTACAACATCCCTAGTAGTCTCCACCAAGTCAATCACTTCCAATAAGGAGAGACCATCCAAGTTATAAAACTCCTGAAACCAAATGTATTCACTTTTAAATATACTCACTGACCATGTTTTGAAAAGTACAGAAAATGTTCTCAGACTTTACCAACTGATACCACTCTAATATCCTATATAATTTCCTATACAAGCATAAATTTTATAAAAGTCAGAAGAAAAATTAACTACAAAAAGTCTATTATTTACTTTTATTCTTAATTTTCCTTAAGCTTGGATTTCCTTAAGCACTATTTACCCAGTAGAAATGGCATTAACTCCTTAAGCGCACTACTCACTATAGTTCACATTTCATTCCTTTATTGTGTTTTATAATGTGAGTATAACACAACCATAGAACAAAGTTCACTATTCTATATCTTACCATTGTTACAATGCAAGTCTATAATGATTACAAACATTCACTAGAGTGATATTATTAATATACTTTTGGAGACAAATAGAAAAGTATTATGTTTAAAATAGACATTTTTTTTGTAACCACGCTTACTTTAAATAGCCGTTTATCCTCTATATCAAGAAATAATCAATCAAAAGTCTAAAACTAAGGTTTTCTATATTTCAGATTACTTCAAAACTCTAATTTGAGTAAAGTGTACATTCTTAAAAAAAAGAAAATACTCATTACCTGTACACCAATAAACCAGTTAGTTTATCAAGTTTTTGCTTTTCCCTATCATTCTGGAGAAAAACAATTATTTTCTCAAGACAACTATTTATTAGGAATTGGAATTTAACACCTAATACTTTGATTTCTAAGTTGTACTCATGTTAAATATCTATCTTAAATAACCCCCCCAACATATAAAGAATATGGTTCAGAACCATCAAATGATTTTAAAATACATGTAAATCTAGTAAAAAAAAAAGTTGAATCCTAAAATACTTGAATAAAAAGTCTGATATATAACTACATAGGAATTACATACTCTGGCTATTGTTTCAAATAATTCTTTAAAATAACTGGCTCGCTCTTTACTAATCTGTTTATTTCCACGATGAGTTTGTTCTATCCAAAACTGGAACTCATCATTTGGTGTAAGAATACCTGAAAGAATGAAAAGGGAAAAAAAGAAATATCAATTAAAAATAAAAGGCCAGAAAGAATTCTAGTTCATTTGCTGATTTTGGTTATGTTTATATGCTTATTTCTTATATATACAGAAATTGAGATTAACAATTTCACAAACAGAAAACCATTGGAAACAAAAACAATATCAATTTTATACTCTTCATCAAGTTTGTTTCTCATTATGATTTCTATACACTTTCGAAACCATTCATATTTATACTGCTAGACAGCTTAGCTAGCTATAGCTATGGATCCTAAATCCTGAGAATTTATTTCTTCAACATAATGCTTTCTTAAAAATAATTCTAATGAAATTGGAAATGAGTATAACAATCAATATAAGATATAATTTCAAAGTTTAAACAAATTGAAAATTTTACTTTTTAAATTTACTTTTTCTTTAAAAAAATGAATAATCTCTAGTTGCCAAATCAGTGGTGGACATAAATACAGTATTCTTTTTGGTTCTATGGAATCCAAAAGGTGTCTAATTTACTTTTTAAACAAAATATAAAACTGCATGTAGTGTTTTAAAATTGTCATGCATTCCAGATTAGTTGTTCATTGGAGTAAAAATTTAAGTGTAGCCACATAAAAATTAAAATTAGCTTCAGTTAAGATGTACTTAAAGTCAATGGCTTATTTTTTCTGCAGTCCTCATTACCATAGGTTCTACATGCCTCATTACCATAGGTTCTACATACAATCACCTACTTGCTAACATTTATTTGTGACCTGAAATCAACAGCCAGCTCAGTGTTCTCATGGTAAAGCACAGTGTGTGCAGAGTAATGAGAAACTTCAGTCACCCCACACATACTATTCATATACCAAGCTGAACATGGTGCCCCTTTGCGTTC
This sequence comes from Uropsilus gracilis, assembly GCA_004024945.1. Lineage (NCBI taxonomy): Eukaryota > Metazoa > Chordata > Mammalia > Eulipotyphla > Talpidae > Uropsilus > Uropsilus gracilis. The sequence goes on along the minus strand of PVHY01000502.1, from coordinate 122,440 downwards.
TAGTTTCTAATCTGCTACTGAAATTAGGGATCCTTTCTGAGTGCATTCAATGCCATGTTTTTCACATTTATGTACTTTTTCTTGGTGATTTCAGGGTTTTAAACAGTCTCAACTCAGTGCTATCTAGTGTTCTTCAGCACAAATACACTGTCATGTAGCTTATAGAGAAAATTAATATGTTAGGTAAGTTGCATTCAGGCATGTGGCAGTGCTGGTAACCATGAGGCTAATATTAATCAACAATAAATGTGTTAAATAAAGTGTCTTAAACAGAAACAGACATAAAACAAAGTTATATGTTGACCAATTATGAAAAAGTTATGACCAGAAGTTCCCAGGTATTGAGTCTGCATTTAGTAGTTTAGTATTCATTAACTGAGGGCTAATAATGATTTTACAGAAAAAAAAATACTGCAAATAACAAAAATCACTTATATATTCTATTTCCATGAATTGCCAAAGATACATTTTACTCTTCTCCAAAATTCATGTATTTCTATTCATTTAAAAGAAGTTCAGGCTCATAGAGGACTCAAAAAATGTGAAAATAAATCTCTGAAGAAATATATCTGCTAATATACTGATAACACAATCACTTTTTTTTGATTAAGCTGTAACTATATACCTCGAGTGTCATCATCCTTATACTTCAATTTTGATAAATTAGTATCTGATCTTCGTAGAACTATACCCAGTCCAGCTTCTAGTTCACTCAAAAGGTTCTGAAGCTTGGGATCAAAGTTTCTATTCCATTCCTGATCCTAAATTAAAAAGATAAGAGCAAATAATGATCAAAAGCTTCCCAACCAACTTGGCTTCCAAAAATACTGTCTAAATAACTAATCTCTTTCACAAAAAGAGTACAACTACCTTCATCTCATAAATGAGGAAAAAGATTCTCCTCAACAGCTAAAACTTACAAATATCATTTATTACAGCCATGTAAGAGCTGAGCTGATATAAATTGTATTTTATAATTTTATCCAAATTGTCAAAAAAGCTCACTTTAAACTTTATAAAAGAAAATACATTTTAACCAAAAACTAAGATAAGTATTAAAAACTAAATAAGTAAATAAAATGACACTTATACACATGTGTTAATGACATCTATCCAAACATCCAAATCACAAAAACCAAATGTTCAGCTATTTTAATTTACTTACCTTTAACAACATGGGTGCAAATACTTGCCGAACTGCTTGGTATAGGGAATTTATGGGTGACTCTAACATGGATGAAACAAGAATGTTATTATGTAGATTCTGATCCGTAATTACTTCAGGTCGCAGTTTGAAAAACACTAGCACTTTATCTTTTGTGTCAGCAAGATCAACCTAAAGTGATAAAACAATAGTTTTCATTTTTAGTATATTGTTTGTAAAATTTAACATTTACTTAACAGTAACTAAATGTTACCGCACTATAATTTTATCTCTTGTAAAAAAAAAAGTTACTCTTTTTATAACCAATCTTTCCTTATAACCAATCTTTGCTTTTTAAGAGTACTTGGATTTTAAAATGTATCTCAACTTAAATGTGACTGTATTATAGTTACTTTGAGGAGTAGTAAGCTACTCTATTCTACCTCAGAAAATCTATAAAAGAATAATAATCTTCTTACCTGAAACTAACCATTTAAAAGGTGCTTTTTAAATTAATACTAAACTCAAAACTGCCCAAATGAACTGTCATATAACTAGATTCAAAATTGGAACTGGTGGAATTAAAAGGTGATTCACTAACATTACTGTGTTTAAAATATTCAGTTCATAATTATCTGTTCAATGGTTGAAAAATAAACTGCCCAAAAGAAGTTTTTTCATTATATCACATATTCACAGTTGTTTTAATTTTCCAGAAAGAGTCTAAGTACTTTCAAAGAAATTCATAGAGGTACACCATAGATGAGTAAGCTTTCAAGCTATTTTCCTTTATATCCTAATCATTCCATTTTTTAGCCACTAGGAACTTAAATGTATTCCATGATGCTGCACTTCTCAGACTTTTTCATTATTATAATTCAATTGAAAATATGATTTTATTCCAATTACAAGTAAGTGAGAATAACTAGTTGCAGATATGTGGCTTTGAAAATTCACCCTTTAATATGGTACACATCCTTGTAATTTCTTCCTCCCACCTACCTGAAGGCAAAGAATTAAAAAATGTACATTCTATTATCACATTTTGAAACCAATAATATAGTCAATGGTCACAGCTCCCAGGAGCACTAGTCAGGACAGAGTTGTGCCCTCCTAAAGTCAGAGTAAGAGCAAAAGATCACCTGGCAACAGCCACTCACCCTTCCCTGAGAAAAAGAAAACCGAAGATCAGCACTCCTAGCTGCCTCTTTCTCCCATTGTCACTTGTCATTGGTGAATATTACTTCTCTTTAACTGATTATAATCTGCTAACTATTAATTCATGGCATAAAGTTGTTCTCTCAAGCTTGTAAAATACCTCTGTCACTTCCTGGGATGGATCAGGGTCAGCATACTAGAATCTGCTGCCTATTTTTGTACAGTCTATAAAATTGGTTTTGCAATTTTTTTAATCAAGAGAAAAAATTCATTACACATGAAATGTAAAAGAAATTAAAATGTCAGTATCCATAAATAAAATTATATTAAAATACAGCAATATGCATTCAGTTACCTGCTGTCAATGGTTGCCTCCACACACAATGGTACAGCTATAGCTGTGATACAGAACTTAGGCTTGCAAAGCTGGAAACATCACCGGACTTGTTACAAAAAAAGTTCGGCAACCACTATACTAAAGCATAAGCCAGATAACCAGATCACACCTCGCTCTCTACCCCAGCACCAGGGACAGAGCAAGACCCTTAGTTGATACCAATAAATATTTTTTAACTTGTTATTAAATTATGCTGATTCTCAGACATTAAAAAGTTCAACTTAAGACATAACAAAACATTTTCAAACATGACCAAAAAATTACAATGTGGTATATGACCAAAAATAAGATACACTGTTGGGGTCCACTGGAAACAGACCTGGCTTTAAAAAGTTAAAGCTCAATACACAATGCAAGATACATTTTCACAAATCCAAATCTTTTCTCCTGTGTTTTCCCATTACATTCTATCAAAATTGTCAGTGGCATTCACACCAGTATGTCTTGATTCTATAATTTGGTGAATATGTCATGACAGGAGAGGGTCTAGAAAGGAGAAGCAAGGGATCCTAATTCTGAATTCCACCTATTACAGAAGGGGAGTAGTTAACACTTAGGATGAAACCTTTGTTTTCTTCCACCATACTTTCTTTCACCATAAAGTGAAAGTAAAAACAGTTCCTACACTACAGTGCTGCGATGGATTTTAAATGCATTAATATTCATAACATGCTAATGAGCAGTTGGCTGTGTAAAGAAAAATAAACATTAGCTAATATCCTTTGTTAGGACTCCAAGCCTAGCCAAGTGTCTTATATATTAAGTTCAAAATAAAAGTTCATTGAACAGAATTGAATTAAATCCAAGACTAAGACTGAAAGTGAATGGGGCGAACAATTCAATCATCCTACAGAAAGGCACTTAATGTATGCTGCAAGTGAAATTCTCTGCTAGGTATGCATATGATTGTTAACAAGAAGTAGGGAATTAAAAAATATACTTGCAAACTTTCACTCTTTATTGAGTCCCTCTAATGTGTGATTTTTTTTTCTGTGTTTTACCGAGGTATATACACAGAGAGAGCAGTATAAAATATATTGCAAATGATCAGTACAGGAAAAAAAATAATTTTGTACCCTATCATTTCGTTAAAAGGTTAAAATCCTAACTAATCTTTCCCTCAAACAAAATTAATTTTTAAGGTTTTTAACCTTGGTTTAGAACACTATATAAGTTTCTGGAGTATCCACATCGGCAAATATACCTCAGAGTACCTCTCCCACCTCCCAAGTTCTAGTATCATCCAAGATCCCGCGAGTAAATTTAAACTGAGTAATCGCCAAAAGATAAGCTGGAATTTGCTACAAAGAAACTCAAAAGGGGGAGAAAACTTTAATATCTATATCAGATAAATGATGTGCTTTAGTGATACCCCATGCCCGCAGTTTTGTAGTGGTTAATCTTAAAGGGACACGGTTGTGCAGTCAGGTGTGCGGGCAGGGACCTGCTCCCTCTCCTCCGGCCCGAGGCTAGGCCAGCGCCCGCCGTCCACCGGACCCAGGCGGTTCGGAGAGATGGATGCGCCCCGGGCGCAGGGATGTGGGAGCGGGAGGGAGGCCAGCAAGATTGCAGGGAACCCTACCGTGTTGGAAAAGTCGATTCCCGCGTCCGACCGCTGCACCCTGAGGAGCATCTGGTTGCCATCGTCCAAGAAGTTGTTGACTTCGGGAGAGTTGCAGAGCAGCGTGTGGTTCCAGAGCTCACTTAGAAGCCCAAAGTAATTCTGGGTGGTAGTGAGGATGAACACTTTTCGAACGTCCCCCTTTTCGCCCGCCATGATTTGGGACCGGGAACCGGGAGAAGCCAGGCGAAAGGAAAGGAAGAAGCAAGCCCGCCTCAGGGAAGCGAAGGGGAAAGGAGAGCAGGGCTCTCACCCAGAGCCCGCGACCGGGCCTGGTGAGCTTCGCGGTTGTCAGGGACAGTCGCTATGGCGACCGAGCCCTCGGGTATGCGCACGTCGCCTCCTCGGGTACGTGCACGCAAAGCTCTGGCGAGGATCGACCACCTCGGAGCTCTTTAGCCGCTCGCCGCAGTCATCGATCGGGAGATGACCCTGTTTAGTGAGTCGAAATCTCTCTGCTGAAATCTTTAAAGGTTCTGTTAGAAGAGGGGATTCAAGTACAGCAGTGTAACTTGAACATGGGGGTATAGGTTTTCAGTGCTCCCTCTCCACCTGACCCTGTAAACAAACCCCTGTATTAATGTTAGATTCCACATCTGTCAGGTGGGGAAATGCTGTCTCACTCCCAAGGTGTTAAAGAGGACTTAAGAGTTCAGTGTGTTGCTCCACTTCATACTGTACGGATACTTACTCGCCCACTATTATTTTTTCTTTTTTAATTTGATTGTTAATATCAGAAAAATCAACCAGTTTTTCATCACAATCGTTGCCTGAACACGATCACATTTGTAAAGAATGGGAACATACAACAATGCATATTTATTTGGTAACAAGCACAACCACATCTGAAGAAACAGGGAAGTGAAGACTTTATTATATTCACCCTGATGGCATTGCTATAAACTACTAAACTGCTGGTCCTTTATCTCAATATTCATCAAAGACTGAATTCAGTTACTTTCTAGCAATATATAGAACTTGTTGCTCAATGCCCTGGCAGCAGCCCCTGTCCTCACAGGATTTTTTATTTAATCAGTCATCATCTCAGCTCTGATTGGAGCTTTGTGAGTTAGTAATGCTGCTTTACAGACTGCTGTTTGAAAAAGTCTGTTGAACCTATACCAAATTATATAACATAATGAAGCATGCTTGTGAAACTTTTCTATGGTTCTCAGAAAAAAATTCTAAACATAATAATCGGTAATGGTTTCCATCTAGAACTTAATGATAAATATTTTAGGTTATTTAAAACATAAGTCTAGATGACAAACTAAAAATCCTTAAATTGATCTTTGCCAAAAGAATTTTTTCAATGAGAATTTTTGTTGTTGTTGTTACTTTGTCAGTTAACACTACTTTTCAGTCTCATCTCTTGCTTCTTGGTGTTTAAAAACAAGTTGCCTTTCTACCTCTAAAATGTCCCTAACCTCTAGAGTTTCTTCCTAATCTTTTCCCTTCAAAATTCTCATCCAACTTCATCTCTTTCTTATAGTATTTTGCTAAAGGCAAACAACTGTAATCAATATGCACTATTACCACCTCCAACTTCTTCCCACAGACTGAAGAGCCTTGCTGGTACAGATATAGGGTAGTGATGCAGTTAAAAATTGTATTGGCTCCAAAATACCCTGGTTGGTGGCTCCAAAATACCCTGGTTGGTGGAGTCACGAGAGAAAATGAGAAGCTGGCCGAGAGGGTATACAAAAAGTGAGAAGCAAGGAGACAATGGGAGGAAAAGAGGGAAAAGGAGACCAGAATGCCAGACTGAGAGAACAGGTCCATGTGACCTGCCAGGGAAAGCCCCCTGGAAGAGTGAGCTAGAGGTGGCAAGGAGCCAAATCGTGGGCATAGAGTGGCCAACAGAGACATAATCAGTGCAGAGTCGGATGCCAGAATAGTAGGCCGGGGGTGACCAGGTGTTGCTGAGGGCATGCCTGGTGAATTTGGTCAGATGTTGCTGAGGGCAAGCCTGATAAAGAAAACACTTGGAGCTGCAGCAAGGTGGCAGATTTGGAAAGCTGATTTGGGACCAGCAATTGTGGAAGAAATTTGAAGAACCTTCAAGATGTGCAGAATGCTGGAGCAGCACAGAACACTGGGGAAGAAGAGAAGATAAGATGCTGGGAAAAGACTGTAATTTGCAGAGTGCCTGCCTCTGTTTTGGAAGGGCAAAGGGGTACCATCTTGGACATGTGTCTTTGGGTCCTTTGGGACTGAAAATGATGACTGGTGTAAGATAACTGGCTACTTGTGGCATTAAGGACTTTTTGTTTTCCTGCTTATTTTCCCTTGTAAATAAAACCCTGTTGTTTAAATTGCTTTGTGACTTTGGCAACTGCTTGTGTGTGGGTGGAAGCAGGTGGAAGGAAGAACCCTCAATAATTAAAATTAAAAGGTGTTTCCCTCACTTGGTAACAGTATCATGATTTGCATTCCAATTTGTATCAGGAACAATTTTACTAAATACTTTACCAAGGCATACTAGGGGTCTCTAGCTAACCAGTTTGCTAATGTTGTTGAATGCCTGCTGCCTAAATACTAATTCTGTACAATATATTTGCTTGACAACTAATTCTTTATAACATATTTGGTATTTCTGTATGGCAGCACCATTCTTCCAAGCGTTGAGATCTAGGATATGCCTAAGTGACTTAGGAGCAAGACACTGTCATCCCAAGGATACCATTTTGTTTAAAATCATCTCCCTAAAAACAGAAACTCTAATTTGTATGTCTAGAGAAGAGTTCATATTCTATGCACCCTCCTACTTCCTCAAATCCTTTCACATGTCACTAATTTTTCCCATTAATGTTTCTGGTGTCAACTTAATCATTTCTTGCCCATGACCTTGTAAAGGCAGATAGTTACTTCCCTAAAAAAAGCACCAACGTCTACTACATTCATGTGGTAATCACTGTCATTGCCCAAATTTGTCTGACTTTCTCCTTTCTTGGCACATAGCAAGATTGCACTTCCTTGTTCTTCTTAAAGTTAGCCATAAACACTTCACCTGGCTTAAGCTTTATACTATAAGTAGAAATGAAGCCGGGACCCCAAGATAAGCAGTATCAAAATTTAGGCACTGAAGCCATTAGCTGTGTCTGAAAAACAGAGACAAAAGAGGCCTAAACAGAGGGATACTTTTACTTTGTTGCAAATTCCTGGTGTGGAAGAGAAAAAGTATCACCTACAGAGTGTGCAGAGGGAAATTTGAGCCTTTGGCTTTTAGAGAGAGAAAAAAAGCTAAAAAGGAATGGAGCAGAGACTAGAGATGGAGAGACTTTTGGGGAGAGGAGAGACATGAGAATGACAGGCAGTTAAAGAGTAACCCAAGTGACCAGGCTGGGCAGAAGCCCCCTGGGAGAGTGAGCTGGTAGCTGATAGAAGAGTAGCCAGTGGAGAGTTTGACACCACAGCAAGGTCACATGGAAAGATAGTACCTGGAGATGGCCAGGGATTTGGAAAGCTGATTTGTGCATTAGCAATTGTGGAAAAAAATTTGAAGAGTCTTGGAGCAGTGGAGCAGCTCGGAACATTAGAGAAGCAAAGAGAAGATGCTGGAGAAAGACTGGACTTGGCAAAGTGTCTACCTCTTATGTTTGGAGGGGCAAAGGGGCACCATCATGGACATGTGTCTTTGGGACCTTTGGGACTGAAAATGGTGACTTGGGTAAGATAACTGGCCTTTTTTGCATTAAGGACTTTTTGTTTTCCCTCTTGAATTCCTTTGTAAATAAACCCCATTGTTAAACTGCATTTTTGACTGGCAACTGCTACATGCAGGTAGTATGAACCTGAGGGAACCTGTCTGGCAGAAGCTGCATTGTAAAAGTGACTTGTTGGATGGAGGTTTCTGCCCCCTTTTGCACCTGATTTCAGAAATGATATGCCAAACATGCATAGAAACAATTTAAGTCAATGTATGACTCATGTTCTTTCCCACTGCTGTGGTGAGCATGGAAGCAGAAGTCCTGACACAAGGTAGTGATGCAGTTAAAAATTGTACCAAAATGCCTGGTGGGCAGTGTCTGAAAGAACTGTGAGAGAAAATGGGAAGCAGGAAGAAGGGGCAAAAAAGGGTGGAGCTAGGAGAGGGAAAAAAATAAAGGAGACAAGAATGGCAGACTGAGAGAACAGGCCTATGTGGCCTGCCATGGAAAGCCCCTTGGAAGAGCGAGCTAGAGGTGTCAAGGTGTCACATGGTGGGAGAGTGGCTGGCAGAGAAGTAACTGGTGTGGATTCGGATGCTAGAATGGCAGCTGGGGGTGACCAGGGGTTGCTGAGGGCTGGCCTGGTGGATTTGGCCAGATGCTGCCCAAGGCATGTCTGGTAAAGGAAGTGCATGGAGCCACAGCAAGGCAGCAGATTCGGAATGCTGATTTGGGATCAGCAATTGTGGAAGAAATTTAAAAAGCCTTGGAGAAGCAGAGCAGCTCAGAACCCTGGAGAGAGAAGCAAAGAGAAGATGCTGGAGAAGGACTGTACATTGCAGGGTGCCTGCAGGATTGGAGAAGCAACCATCTTGGACATGTGTTTAGGGCTTTCGGACTAAACAGTACTTGGGGTGAAATAACTGGTCCACTTGTGGCAGTAAGGACCTTTTGTTTTCCTGGTTAATTTCCCTTGTTAATAAAATGCTGTTGTTTAAATTGCATTTGTCTGGCAACTACTGTGCATAGGTGGTGCGAACCTGAGGGAACTTGACTGGCAGAAGCCACATTTTAAAAGTGGCCTGTTGGTTAGAGGCTTCTGCCCCCATTTTGACCTATTTCAGTCCTAGATGAAGTTTTATCACCCTAGCTCCATGAATGGCTGTGATGAGTATAGTCTTCTTGATGAAATACCATAAACATAAACAAGAAATAATTTTTGTTATAATAAAGGTTTAATGTCATTTGTTACTATAGCATAGCCAACGTGAAAAAATGACAATTGTTAAACAAGCCCCCAAATTTCAGTAGCTTAACATTATAGACTATTCTACTTCACTTGACATTTCAGTGTAGTGTTTGGCAAATAGACTTAAATGTCATAAATCAGGGATAGAAACCTCTTCCTTTTTGGCCCACTATCTTATAGAGTAATAGAGGTCTCAGGTATTTTTAACCTAAATGATTGGAGGATAATGAGGGAAGTCTTAGGCAGCTTTTATAAATAATCCTGAACTGCAGAGAGGGTGGGAAAATCTAATCTTACTGAACCCTGGGAACATGAAGGGAATACCACGCTCTATCCCAGAAGCCTGAAACTCCAGTGAATGAGCTGTAGGTTATTCAGGCCTTGGGTTGCCCTAGGACATGTACAGCACAGGCTTCCTGGGTTTGCAATCTGTGCAGATGCTTGGGGCGCTTCCCACAGCTGCTATAATTGTCTGCTCTCAAAGAGCATTAAATACATTTTGAATAAGAAATGCTACATTTTCATTTTACTCTGAGCTCCACAAACAACCTAGCTGGTCCTAGATGTGTTATACTAGGAGGTGTAGGTAGAAGCCTTGACTGTATATGGATTGTGGAAGAGTACACTAAGGATTTTGAAACTCCCTGGTTATTTGCCCTGTTGAGAAAAGTTCTTGGGAAAAAAATGTTCTCTTTTTCATACATCCATGCTCATTACGATTGTAGTGTCATTCTCATTACTACAGTATAGCGTTTAGGCCATCGCATAAACATTCTGCACAACCTCTTAGGGCCACAAGAAATAAAATTGCCTCATTGTGGTTTACTTTCAAGCCATTGGCATTGATTGGACTGCCTTAGGTCTTGTGTCTCATCTGATCAACTCTTGGCAATAAGGAAATCAGATACTCTGATTGGCCAGTTGAGGGTGAGGAGGTGGTTATAACCTCACCAAAGTTAAAAGATTTTAGTAGTCCTCTGCCATTTTGATTGGTTTAGAGATGTGAACAGCTCATGTACAGACAAATACTGGTGCCCACTGTCCGTCCAGTATATGTAAAAGCTTTATTTAGCCAGTTTCACTTAAGTGGAGAATTGCTCACAAGTTTTTTAACTTTCGAGGCCTCAGGAACGAGGCTTCTTGGGATTGTCCAGGAATTCCTCTTTAAGTTGGCCTACGTTTTAATAAGGGAAAAAGGGATAAGCAGTCTGTGACCACAGACGCTGGAGAAGTAGGACCTCAAGAAAACTTGGTTCAAAGGTGTTGCACAGTGAGACCAGGTCGCCGAATGAAAGCGCAGACGGGAAACTCGATATACTTTAGCCCGTGATTTTGAACGCCGGCGGATCCTGATGAGCGAGCGGCTTCCTAAGACATTTCTTGGGCCCGGAGGATCACGCCCAACAGTAACCTGCGCGGTGCACAGGCTTCGCGCGAAGGGTGGACGGAGCCGGGAATAGCCCAACACTCCGCTCCCGCCCGCTCTGAGCGCGGTAGGCGAACGCCCAGCCCAGCACGGCCACGCCCCTCCCGGCTGCGTGGCGTCACTTCCGGCCCCGTGGGCTCCGCATCCGGGTCAGGCTAAGCCTGTGGCTCGCGAGTCTGTTCCTGGTGGAGGTGGCGCGCCGGCCGCGTTCTCCTGGTGTGCCCGAGGCGCCGTGCCCGCCGACTAGGACTGCCTCCCTCCCTGAGCAGAGAAGGACCTGGGGGAGACCTGTGCGCGGGCGGCGGTCGCTCTGGGGCGCGCTGGCGACTCGACTCCTTCACTGGCTGCTGTCTCTGGTAACCGGGTGGCAGCACTGAGGAGTTAAAGCCGGCGGCGCCCCCCTGCCCCGGCTCCCCTGCCTACCCTGCCGGGGAGGGCGGAAGATGCCGGTGAAGAAGAAGAGAAAATCCCCTGGGGTGGCAGCGGCGGTAGTCGAAGACGGAGGCCTAAAAAAGTGTAAAATCTCCAGGTACCACCTCCCCCCACCCCTCATGATTTCCTCCTTCCTCCTCTGCTGCAAGGCTGGAGGAAAAGGAGGCGGGCCTGGCCTCTGGGGCTCGGGCTGGGTGAGAAGGTCCTTCCCACCCCTTTCCGACAAACCTAGGTGGTAGATACAGATCTCCGGATTCACCTCGTGCCGGGTGTGTGCCCTCTTGTGCCCGAGGAAGCACTAGAAGTGTCTCTTCCCTCGAGAGTCTCTTAAAACCCCCGCAGGGTGGGGAAACGGGAATGCGTGAGTCAATTGCGCTCTTTCCCCTGACCCGCTCCCCTCGTCACCCCTCCCCCACCTTCTTTCCAGACCTGCAAGTGTGTGAAGAAAGGAGCAAAGCAGGAGGCATCTTGACCTGACAACCTCCACGGGAGTGGTAGAAAGGAGAGCCCCCTATACTGTAATTAGCCCCCACATTTTGTATCTGGGGTGGTTTAACCCAGCGGGTCCCAAGTAGGCGGCCTTTTAAATTGGTGGAAGACCCAGTTTCTGAAGTATACAGCTTTCTACCTGGGCCAGTCCACTGTGCAGAGTTGTATGCGTTTAGTTTGCTAGCATTCGGGTTGCTATTAGCTCGCAATGTAAATATTAATCATTTCAGGACTATCATACTCTATATCCTCTTGGAGAAAAGAAAACAAAGCAGAGCTGTAGAGCTCTGGTCCCGTTGTAACTTACCATTGAGGCTTCACAGCAACATTGTTTGATGCACACAAAAAAATTGCAATTTAGGTGTGAGGAGTGGGTTTTAAAAGTCCCTTTATTAGGTGTCTTTTCAGTATTTCAGTAGTTTGCACTTGATGTAACAACTTTAGATACTACCATTAAAAGAAGACCTTAGCCAGCATTATAAATAGGAGATAATGATAGAGCCCTCCTTTAAGAGATCTGCTTAAAATGTCAGGTAGGTGACTTTAACCCACATTTTCCTTTTTGTAATTGGTTGAGGTTTTGGACACAAGAACCTGAGTTTATTTTATGGGCTATTACTGTGAAAGATGATGCCGTTTTCTTCTACAGCATGGTAATTCACACTGCATTTGACAAGTTACACTATCTCAAGCTTTTTTGAACTATGCAAATTAGTTTCATTTACTTCATTTGTAGCCGTCTTTAGTGTTTAATGTATTCGTTATTTGCATTAAGCACATTGAAATAGCTGAGCACTCCGTATTATTAGAACTCAGGTGATGCTTTGCTCTATTAACTTAAATTTCAAATACGGTATCCTTATTTTAGATGTACTCGGTTTCCTATGTAATTGTGGTTATGTAACTATTTGAACTTCTTGAGAAAGAATTTTCAGAAGTTTATTAAATCCTAGAGGTCATTTATGAGCTTTTCAATTTTAAATGAGTATGGAAAATACAAACTGTAATTAGCTTTGCATCAATTATGTGTAATATTACTATTTTTTAGGTTTTTTTTATTATTATAGTGAAATATAATTATAGTCTTAGGTCCTAAGTCATTTTTTATCTTTAAATTGGTGATAAACAATTCTTCATACAGTTTTATTTCAAAATATTCATTATCATTCTTTATATTAGAGGATTTATTTTCAGAAGTATATGTTATACACAAATAGAATTTCTGTGCAAAGATTCATACTTTCCCAATTATTAGTTATGTATAGCAACCATTAGGTTGAAAATTATGGTCTTTGAGATCTGCAGAAATAATTTCAGTTGATATTTTTGACTTTTAATAGTGATCGAAGTAGAATTTTGGTTTTGTTCACCAGAAATTTTTATGTGAAGACTACATTTCAAAGTGCAAATACTTAAGTCCTTTTTTCCCCTGTAGTGCTAACTATAAAATACTATGTTTAGCTTGAATTGCAATAGTTCATATTAAAGCTAGCTTTTCACTAAAAGTTGAGACTTGATATAAACTCTTAGGCATTTGTGTGTTTTCTAAGCTATTGCAGATCCCAACCCACTGCTAGACTAATAAGTGGAGAGGAACATTTTTCAAGCAAGAAGTGCCTGGCTTGGTTTTATGAGTATGCAGGTAATGAAATTAATATAAGAAGCTATCAATCACGTGCTTTTAACATGTTTGGTTTTCTATTTTGGTTCACTCATTTAACAAATGATGTATTGCAGACTTGCTGCATGTTAGTGCTGTGTTCTGGGTTCAGCGTTAAAACTGAAGGTCTTGGGCAGATTTAGAATTTGGTGTCTTTCCGGCTCTAATTTCTCTAAATATGTAGTACTGCATATTTTGTGAGAATGGAGAAAATAATTTAATGTTCATAAAATTATACAGATTCTCTTATTAATTTATAGCTTGGCAAAAGTAGAGTTAGTATTCTGGAAAATAAAAATATAGAAAGCATTTCATACTTTATATATAGGTCTAGTTTTCTTTTAAATTTATTTGAAAATTTTCTAAATCAGACACTGATACTTTCTGAAAGTTTTGGAAGATGGTAAAAGATGTACCACTCAGATATATCATGCCAAAACACATTTACCCTTTGGTTATTGCTATTTAGACATTTGCTTCTATAAGAACTGCAATAATAAAAGGTAGATATTAATACAGTTTGATGGATTCAATATTAGGAAAATGCATTGTTATGAATTCATAGGAGGGATATATAACCTAACCTTGGAAGTTTTAGAGGCATCATCTTAACGGAGCTAATTTAACATAAATCCTGTAGTAGCAAAAGAAAAGTTCTTACCTATAACGAGACTAGCTTAAAGAATGAGACTAAAGAGTTAAATATATGTGAAAGAATACTTGTTTCCCATTATTACTGCTTAAAAGGAATATATGATTTCTTTTACCCTCGGAATGGTTCTTGTCATCTGGAATTACTGATTTTAGAGATCCTCCCCATCCCCCTATTCTTGTTTCCTTTCTGTTGCCTGCCTGCCTGGTTTATGGTTTCTTTTTCTCTTTTGTAACTATCATTTTCAGAACATTTGTTAAAATCAGACTGTGGATAGTCATTGTCTTATATGTAGTACTGCTTAAGTTAAGATCTGAAATGTCCTCTGAATTTAAAGTATAAGTTTAGGCTAATTTATGGAAAGTTAAATTTAGGGGACAGTAACTTCACTATTGGGATCAGCTGAGTGGTCCCAAAAGTGTAATTTAAAAATTGTTTAGTAACAGAACAGACAGCTTCTAGACCAGACTAACTGCTATTATTGGCATCCCAAGACAACCACTAACCTAATTTAAATGAAAGGAATTCATTTTTTTACTGACCTCCATTTAAAATGTTGACCCATTATTCAATATGCCAGTTTTACTAAATTTTATGATACAAAGTCAAATGTTACTCATTTCACTTGTAAAGGTTATTATTGATTAGCTACCATAAAATTAATCTAAAAAATAATTTCTTTGCCATTCTTGTTTTACCTCTCCTCAGGAATATTGTGGGTAGCATAAGATTCTAATTAAATATTTCCTACATTTGTAATAGTTGACATAATTGTTATCTTCATACCAAGAATCGTTCTAATTATATAGATTTTACTTAAAATCATTCCATTAACTAACAAGCCTGTGTCCAATCCTCTGTTTTATAGATGAGAAACTGGGGTTTAGATTAAGTAATTTGCCCAGGATCGCACAATGGCAGGAGTCAAGATTGAAACCCAGATCATGGTGGCTGTAGAATCCATGTTTTTAACTACTACTGTCCTATAATGTTCATTGTAAAATGACAGTGACAGTGTTCTTTTATAAAGAAAATATTTGATTAGTAAACACACTTGAAATTAATTTACTACTCATTCATTGAAGGATTCCTTCGGTAAATGTTCACTAGTCATTCTTGTGTATTAGGCATTTTGCTAAGTGCTGGAATAGAGTAGTGAACAAATCAGATAAAAATCCTGCCCTTGGGGAATTTGTTTTCTAGGGGAGAAGAAAGTAAATAGGTTAGTAGGATAAATACAGATTGTAGTGGTTAAGTAAAAGTAATAAATATGGTGAGATCCAGAGACAGTAGAAGGTTAAATGAACTTTCAAATAGGCATCTCTGTGGAGATGAATTTGGGCAGAAACCTAAGGAGCCAGTCGTTTGTCAGTAAACTTTCATCTTGAAATGGGCATGCCGTTATTAAAATGGAGACAATGATTGTGCCTGCTAAGATAATAAATATAAAGCACTTAGCTCAGTAGCTGGTGTATAGTCAGAACTAAGTAATTGTTAGAAAGGTAGTAGTATTATAGCATTAGATTTACTGGTGTGTATTTAAAAATACCATTCCAAAATCAACAGAATAATCCTTCCATAGCGCGTGTACAGGGTGCTTTGTCATTCATTGGGCACATTTTACTTTTTTTCCCCCTGAACATATACCTCAGCATGATATGATTTTAGGACCTATAGCTAAAGCCAGGAACATTTATTTATGATAATTAAAAAAATTGAAAAAATTGCTTTTTTTTGTTTTGTTTTAAAGGATGACTAATTTTGTTAATATGTTCTAGTATGATAAGCTTGCTGTTTTTCCCTATTACAAGATCTCATTCTTTGTAAATACTTAAATTAGCAAGGATTCAATAATATGCCTACCTGTTACTAAAAAAATAAAAATAAAAATGATTTCGAGGGTGGCTATAATTTTAACAGTAATATATTTTGTGACAAAATTCTACAACTTGTTCTTAGTCTCTGATTTTGGCAGCTTCAAGAGCAACTCTGCTTTCTTGTTACAAAAGAAAAAAAGAATATATTTGTATTGTACCTTTAAAAAATTCTTTTCTTTCATTAAATTTTTATCTGATTTTCACTTTCATTCAAACCACATATAAGTGTGCATACTCATTTATGTTTTTGTAACTGTTTTATTGTAAATGTATGAGTTTCAAATTAAAATTCTCACTTGTCTCATTAAGAAATCCTCCAAATATATATTAAGAAGTGAAAGTTTCCTGTAATTACCACCTGATTTACCTTTTTAGCACTTCACTGCATAAATGAGTACTTATTTAAACCAAAACCTTTAAAAGGCTTTTCGTTCCAGATCATGTGCTAAAATCATCTTAGCAACCTGGATCACATCTGAGAAATAGATTGACCACAGTTTAGAACTGCATTGTTCTTTTAAGAAAGACCTTAGGGCTTAGGCTTCGTGCTCTGCTGGTGACCTTATGAAAATGATGTAAAATGCCAGCTAAGCAGCCATAGGTCTAGTCCATGATTTGTAAGGGTGAAGCATTTTCAGTCCTTCAGAGAGGAAAACAAGTTTCTCATGGGTACTTTAAAAGACTTTTTAAAGGCCAGTGTGTTAAATTTATGTTTACTGTATTTTGTACTGTTATCACATTTGTTTTAGTTTTACCTAATTGTTAGAGAACTAGCAGTGAAATACTATATTTCTGAAATCTGATAACTTGAAAAATACGAGAATTTATATACTCGCTTATATTTAATGTTACTGAGAGAAAAAATATATTACTGAACAAAGGATAGATATAAGGTAACTAAAATTTTGTTCTGTTAAGGTGACAAACTAATACTTTGCTACTTTAGAAACAAAATAATGAAAAATAAGTCTTTCTGAAATTGAAAATGTTGTGACTTCCTTCATTTTCAATATTGTGTGTATCTTTATAAAAGTTGTTTTATTTTGATATCTTTCAAAAGAGTAAAGAATTGTTTCAGTAAGTAAAATTCTCCTCTGATTACTGGCATGTTCTGTATGTTATTGGTATGGCTTCATTTTAGGAGAGTGGGAATCTCAAACTTTTTTATAGTCACATATCACCAAAATTTTTCTTTGGAGAATGCTCTCACATTTTTCTTTATGGATAGGTTCAAGTTATGGTACAAACTAGTGATTGATAATCGTGCTACTTTGGTTTTATTTCTTTAGTAATGTGGCATTCAAAGAATGTTTCAAAAGTTAAACTAATTCCTATAGCAAATATTTATACTTTGTCAAAATAAAACATCAAAATTCAAATCGAGTTATTTGAAAAAATCATTATATTTACAAATGACTAGCACAGTGGCTTTTGTTTTATGTTGATACTAAATTATAACAAAATATATAAATTATTTTTGTCTTTGAAGGTCCTGATGAAGTTGTAGGGCCAGAAGGAATGGAAAAATTTTGTGAAGACATTGGTGTTGAACCTGAAAATGTATGTTTTATTTCTAAGTGGAATGAAGAACAAGTGGGGTACTCATATTCATAAATTTCTAGAAATTGGGAAACTTTTATATGAAGATTCTGCTTCTTCATGCTTAATGTTATAGACTTTCACTTGGGTGTATTTTAAATCAGTTTTAAGTTGGACAGGTGTTCTCTTTCTTGATATAAATGTCATGTGTAATAGAGAGTCTACCTTTAGAAACATTCCAACTTTTTACTTTTAAGAAATTGGCCTATCTAAATTTCTTTATAGTTAATATTTCCAGAGGTTTTACTCTTTTTTAATAGCTGAAGGATGGAAATAGTTGTATAAAAATGCTCTCCATGATAAATATAGACATGATTATCTCTATGCTGACTTTTCCCCTATCCTTTATGTTCTGTTCTTTCCAGATTATTATGTTAGTTTTAGCGTGGAAATTGGAGGCTGAAAGCATGGGATTTTTTACCAAGGAAGAATGGTTAAAGGGGATGACTTCATTACAGTAAGAAATTTTTTTAAAAAACAAATTTGATGGCCTATTTGAAGATCTTAACTGCTATTTTGTGCTTAATAATTTTCAGGAGTAAGGTTTCAACATAAAATTGGTTTTGTCTGTAACAATTGATTTGGGATTAACAAAGTTTACATCATGGTTTGGTAAAATGAACACTTACCCATTTGTCATATTCTCTGAGAAACCACTTGAGTGCAATTCTTTTAAAATTCATAACTCTTGGTCAGTGAATTAGAGGTCCTGTCAAAGTTACTCACAGAAGTTTTTGGAGCAGTACATATAAGGTAGAAGTCTGTAAGAAGTTTGATTTTTTGACTAGTCAGTCCTGCGTTCTGGACCTCCTTTCTGCTCTTCAGTTTTACACTTGAAATTTAAAAAAAAAAGAAAAGAAATTTGAAGCTAGAGTTACATGACACTTGTTTTGTCAAATGAATTTCATAAAGAATAAAAGAAATGAATGGCTCCTATGCAGCCTTTTGTCATTTCTCTGGTTGTGTACTTTCACTGTAGGTTGCTACCATTTCATGTACCTAATGTTCATGTAGGGTGTTAGTTATCAACATTCTAAAATAAAGAAGGCAAAACTGGGGGTTAATGAGCCCTGTGCTTTCTTGTGTTGAGTGCGCTAATTTTATTACACTTATTCTTTGTTTGCCTATCCTTGAATTTCAAAATACCTGGTTATTTTTTTAAGTGTATTTATTCATATGGCCTTTAAATTGTTTTATTTGAATTCTCAAAGTCTAATTCTTTGTAATTCTCCTTTTAGTAACATTGACATGTAAATAATTAATATATGGGGAGGGAGTGGTAAAACCTTTGTCATATAAACCAAATTGTAATTTGTAGGATATCATATAAAATTAACCCTCTCACATCCATTTTTATAGATGAGGGGTCTGAGACTCAGAGAGGCAAAAAAAATTGTTGCCAAAGCTGACAGTTTCTTAGTAGTTAAAGTAGAAGCTAGCGTTTAAATTTTTTGATTATCAGTCTGCCTCATTGTACTTCCTATTGCATCTTTTTTTAAAATTTACACTAACATGCTTTCTAAAATAGAGGGTCATTATTTACTTTTAGACCATAGTATTTGTAACCAATTCTGAATTCTTTGATTTATCCAGATGTCATAACATGCCAAATTAAAATACTGTTAATTCTAAAATTCTTTTTACTATTTGCCACTATTTTAATTAGTTTTCCAGGAAAAATACAAGAGTATGCAAAGAACATAATCTATGTAGTTCTGTTTTATTGAAATTTATATCAGTTGTAACATGATAAGACATTTTATTTGACATTATAGCTGCTGTCTACATTACCATGGCTGCCTTTTTGCATACCCACCTCATCTGCAGGGGATACAGTCAGAAACCCCCAATAGATGTTTGAGAACTCAAATAGTAGTGAAACCTATTGATACCATGATTTCTTTTATACTACATACCTACCATAAAATTTAATTTACAAATTAGTCACAATAAGAGATTAACAACAAAAAGTAGAGAAACTAATAATATTCTGTAGTAAAAGTTACATGAATGTATTGTGTTACTCTCAAAATATTTTTAGACTAGTGGCATATTAAACCAAGATTAAGACACTGTAATGATTGTTCTAGTAGCCCAGCTAACAAGTACTTGGATATTTTAAAACAAAAGTTCCTAACTATTGCTTTTGCATATTTCGTATAAAAGAACCCTTTGTTTAGCATAAATATAAAAACAAAAATTCTAATATTTATTCTTGAATAATAGCATATGGCTTTGTGCTATATGCTCTAATATAGATTGAGTAATATAAATTGACTAATCTATGAACATGGTTTTTATTAGCACATCTTTTTTAAAGGAAGTTCATGGGTTATGCAAAGTAAATGCAATTATTCAACACTTAAATTGATCCAGAGTTTTCTGTGTCACTCATTTATAATCCCCTGCCTGTCTGCCTAGATTTTATGGTAGAGGCTTGAAGTTGCTCAAATTAAGCAAGCATGGAAAATAATCTTTTCCTCATGCTCCAGGTTGCTGTGTGAGGTACAGAGTATCTAAGTCTTACTACTCCCTAAATCTTTCTGTAAAAATGTACTAGAAATAAAATTTTTAAACTGAGACAATCTTAATTTTTAAATGTATAGTAGTCTAGTATACTTGGTTTTATGTGACAGTCAGAATTTAAAGCTTCATAGAGTGTTTCCTTTGTAGGTAGCTCTAGTATTTTAGGATTTAATTTAACCTGGGTTTAGTTAGCTAATGGCCCCTAAATCTTAATAAAGTTTTCAAGTTTTCCAAATTAATTAATTTCAATACTTAGAAAACTTGTGTAGATTTCAGCTAAAGAACAGAAATAGATCGGTAGTTTACTGTGGTCAAAGACAGTGGACTTTAGTAATCATAATAAAAAATTTTAATTGTATAATGCTTAATAGTCTTCAGAATCCTTTTTACATTCATGTGTTTTAAGACAGTACAGCGTTTCTGTAACTATAACCTTTTTGTTTAAAGTCATTTAAGAGTATGAATTTAAGAGTATGAATTGTATATAATTAGACTTATATGTCCATTTTGTAAGCTTTAGGGGATATAATTAGGTATTTTTTGTTCTGTATGTATAGTTTTTTTCATTTAATAATCAAATTTTCCTTCAAATTATGTTTAATTTATTTAATATGATACTAAACCCTTGGCAGTTTACATTGTGGTCTTGATAAAATGAACACTCACCCATTTGTCATTTGCTCTGAGAAAGGACATCTTTGGAGTTCTTTCAAAATTCATAACTTGGTGGGTAAATTAGAAGTCCTGTCAAAGTCACTTAGAGGTTGCGTGAGCAATACGGGAAAGGTAGAATTCATGTAAGGAGTTTGTTCTTTGAGCAGTCCAAGTTTTGGGGCCACCTCTGTCTGCTCTTCAATTTTATACCTGATTGGAAAAAAGAAATTTGAAAATAGAGTTACATAGCAGTTTTATACTGTTTGCCAAAAGAATCTCATAAAGAACAAAAATAGGAATGAATGGCCCATTGTAATCATTTGTAAGTGACACAGTGAAACTAAAGACATAGGTCCTGTCCTATATTAGGAAAGGGAAGGCATTATAATACTATCACCATAAATCCAGTTAGTGTGACAAGTGCTATAGTAAAGGTACACAATATTGTGGAAGTGCAGGTGCTAATTAGGAGCATATCATAGGAGAATCTTAATAGGTAGGACAGGTGAACTGTACCTTGAAGAATAATTAGCATTTTGAGGGTTGAAGGTTTGTTAGAATCATAAGCTACATAAAGAAAATTGACATTATAGCCTAACTTCCAAATAGTTGCATTAATGGTTACATTCTAAAGGGCTTTAATGAACATTTTGAGCAGTTAAACCACATTTGGGGAAACAATTGTGGATTTTTGAGTACAGACTCATCAAAGATTTCTGGGATCATTTTCAATAGAGCCTTTAGTTGTTTTAATGTTTTAAAGAGAACCTTATGCAAACTATGGCCTATATCCCTCTTAAAATGCACATATGCTATTATATACAAAGTTTTATATATGAATCATCTTCTCAAATGCCAAAATCCAAGAATACTTGAAGATTTTTTGTTTGGCATACCTTAGTGGAGTGGAGAATTTTTCTGATTTCTGCTGTCTGACAGAAGGAAAGGATGCTAATGGCAGTTAGTAGTTAGACCCCAAATGCCAATTTGGGTTTGGTGCTGGAGCAAGGGTGAAGTGCCATGCTAGTAGAGAAAACTGTGGACATTAGAACTTTGAAAAGACAACTTGATTGTGATAACAAATAAGACGAGGAAAACATCTGACAAAAATGGTAGTTAACTAAGCTACCTGGCAGCACATTGTAAGTTGTACACTTTCTGGTCTCAGTAGTTTTTGAAGATTAAAGGAATTGTTCTGGTTTGACTCTCTTTAGGAGAAAGCTCAATGGGAAACATGTATATGGTATTTTGGTTAGGGGTAGAAGAGAAATGTAGTGGGATGCTAGGGTGTGGGCAATGTGTGCCTATCATTTATGTAGTGTTTGGGTTCTAACTACTAACTGCCGTTAGCATCCTTCTGTCATCATGACAGTTTTGAAATGTCGCCACATTTCCAAATACCTGTGCAGGTGGACTATACTGGTGGTAGCCTGATTCAGAGAAAGTTATGATGATGCAGAAAATAGGATGCCTTCCTTGTTAGATGTTTAGCCAGTACTAAGGAAATTTAAACCCATTTTCACTTACCACTGTGGCTTTGGAAAAGTTGTATCATATTGCACCAGTGTTCACTAAAAATTTTGCTTTTATTTAGCTTTCATTCAGAGAACTTTTGCTTTTCATTTATGCTAGTTAAATATATGCACTTCTATTTACTTCAGAACACATATTCTTCCTCAGCTTGCTAATTTATAAGGAATTGACATTATTGACTCTTCTGAGTTTATTTTGAAATTAGATTAAATAAGAGGGTTGTAAGTGATGCTTGGTTTTGCTAGGTCCATTCAGAGTTTTATCATGCTGGTAATGTGGGAGTTTACTTTTTTCTCATATTCTCCAAGGGGGAAAAAGAGTCTTTCTCCGCTTGAGAATTATGATAGACTATTGAGAATGGTATGAAATAGCTTGAGCAGAACCACAAATATCAGGTGGTTTTTAAGCATTTTGCCCCAAAAGGAACAAATTAAGCTAAGATCTGTGCTAAGTATTTTTTTTAATCTTTATGCCTATTATTGGTTATTTTCATTTTGAAATGAAGTAACTGAGTTAAATAATCACCTAAAACCATATAGCTGCGAATCAGAGTGGGGATTTTAACTAGGCTGTTTGACTTGAAACTTGGTGATTCACTTTATCTTTGTCAGAAGCTTGTGGATATCACATCCTAAGTAATAGCATTGCTGTGTGTACCTAAGCTTCTATTTTGCAGTTTTTCATATTTGTACTTTTATTTACAGATAATTTAGGGATGCTTCTAAATTACCTTGTCACTGGTGAACCATCATCTTAATCTCGTGCCCTTCTCTCTCCCCCAATTTATCCCCCTCCCTAGCTCAATACTTCAGTTTTGCTGACAGTTTGTTTTAACTTTTCCTTGTCCTTTTGTTTGTTTGTTTGTTTTCCCTATATCCTGCATATAGGTGAGATCAACTTTCTGAACCACTCATCTGTTTGGGGGCATTTGGTTTGTTTTCATATCCTGGCTATTATAAATAGTGCTGCAGTAAGTGTTTTTGTATCCTTTGGGTAGATTCCCAGAACTAGGATTGCTGGATCAAAGGGTAGTACCATTTTTAGTAGTTTGAGGGTCCTCCACACAGCTTTCAATAGTTGGCTAGGCCAGTTTGCATTCCCACCAACACTGTAAAAGTGTTCCCTTTTCTCCACATCCATGCCAGCACTTGTTGCTGTTTTTTTGTTTGTTTTTTGGATACAGGCCATTCTTAGCTGTATGAGGTGTGGTATCTCATTGTGGTTTTGATTTACATTTCCCTGATTATAAGTGATGTTAAACGTATTTTCATATGCCTATTGGCCATTTGTGTTTCATCTTTGGAGAAGTGTCTTTTAAGCTCTTCTCCCCATTTTTTGACTGGGCTTTTCCTTTCACTTTGTTTGTTATGAGACCCCTGTCAGTTGAGTGAATTGCAAAATTTTTTCCCATTCAACTAGGTGTCTCTTTATTTTGGTTATTGTCTCTTGCTGTGCAGAAGTTTTTGTAGTGAAGACCAGAATTTTGAATTATCACAGTCTCAGTTATACGGAATAATGGTATTTGATACACTTTAAGAGGAATGGTCTCAGATTTCAAATAATTACTATCAAATAGTAATAAATATCAACAAATCTATCAAATAGTAAAAAAATACAACATATTTGAAACTAAATGTATGAGCCAAAAAGGAGATATGTAGATCTAGATAAAGTAGGGATCTAAGGAAATAGATCCCATATCTAAAAAATGTAGTGGTTAAATTTTTTTTACTAATCTCCTTCCCTCCCTGGGTGGTTTTTATTCTCTTAGAAGAATTTTTGCAGAACAAAAGTTTTAAATATCTGTGAAATCCAGTTTTAAAATTTTTCCTTAAATGGATTATGCTTTTGAAATTTATTGCCTAGCCCTACATCCTGGGAGTTTTTTTTATGATTTTTTTTCCTAGTAGGTTTATATTTTTACATTTACATTTAAATCAGTGATGCATTTTGAGTGAGAACAGATTTTGATTTATCTCTTCATGTGGATGTTTCCTTGTTTCATTTGTCAAAAAAAACTCCATTGAATTGCTTTTACACCTTTTCAAAAATCAATTGGATAGATTTATGTATGTTTTGGGTTTCAATGATCTGTTTCTAAACTTGCTAATAATTCCATAGTGTAGATTACTACAGCTACAAACTACACACTAAATCTTGAAGTCAGCTAGACTGATAACTGATTCAGAATTTCTTTTTTTTTTTTAATTTCTAAATTCTTATAAATTCTTACAAAAATAAATAAGGTAAATGGTTACTGGCATGCCTTCCCTCCTCCACCCCTCACCACCTTGTGTTCACTCAGTCTCCACTCTCAGAATTTCTTTATTCTAGTTCCCCTGCTTTTCCAAAAATGTTAGAATAACTGTCTATACCTGCAAAAAAAATCTTACTGAGATTTTGGCTATGCCACATAAGGATTTTAGGGTAAATTGAACATCCTTATTGTTTTGAATCTTCCAATACATGGAGGATAGATGTGTCTCCATTTTCAGGTGTTTGATTTCTTTCATATGTCATAAGTCCTATTCATGTTTTGTTAGAATTACACCTAAGTGTTTTTTATTTTTATTTTGAATTGTTAGAAATAGCATTGTATTTTTAATTTCGGTTTCCACATGTTCATTATTATATGTAAATATACAATTGATTTTTGTGTATTTGTCATGGTTCTGTAGCCTTGCTAACACATTTATTCTAAAGGTTTTGTTTTTGGGGGAGTTGTATTCCTATATTCCTTGGGTTTATACATATATAAACTGTCATATAATTTTGACATGGAAAAGGAAAAAGACAGTTTTTTTTCCTGGTCTGTATGTCTCTTATTTCCTGTCTTTGACATGTTGCTGCATTGGCTAGAACTTTTTGCTACTATGTTGAGTGAACCACCTGTTCTCCCAATTTTCCAGGGAAAACATTCTGTTTTTCACCATTAAGTGTTTTAGGTGTTGGTTTGTGACTTCTCTGTAACATGTTGGAGGGGTTCTCTATTCTTGTTTCTCTCGAGTTTTAACGTGATTAGGTGTGTTAATTTTTTTAATGCTTTTTCTGTGTTGAATTATATAGTGTAATTTTTTTTTCAACCCGTTAATATTGTAATTTTTTGAATTTTGAATATTAAATCAGTCTTGCATGTCTGGAATAAATTTAGTTGGTTATGGTTTGAAATTACTTTTACATATTGTTGAATTCTATTTGTTAATATTTTGTTAAAGATTCATGAGGGGATGTTGGTTGGTGATTTTTCCCTTTTTTTTAATTGAGCTACAATTGAGAAAAATATATTAGAAAGTATATTATTCCTTAAGTATTGATAAGTATTTAGTAATACTTATAAAAAGTTAGAAAAAGGACCAACCCAAAGAGAGAAAAAGGTGATAAAAAGATGCCTAGACATAAAGCTACAACTGAGAGGAGAAATTTTGTTAAGATGGTCAAGAGAAAAATGAGAACAGGCAAAAATGCGGAATGAAGATTAGAATTTGTGTTAAGTAATATAGCTAACATTTTTAAATTAAAAATAAATGTGAAACAAGTTTATATCAGAAAATTATATAAATGACCAAAACTTATTTTTTAAAAAAATGGAAAATCTCAGTTTATGATAGTTAAAAATGTTGATTTGGTAGTCTATCAATGACCTTTTGTGTGTTTGGACAACTATAATTTCAATGTTTAGTAAAATTCTCAGTAAAAAAAGTAATAACCCTCATTTCATTTTTCTGAGATATACTTATAAATGTGTTTAAAAACTTGATGAAATTTGACATGCTAGGAATGTAAGATTTAAGCAACATTAGAAAATTTTCCAAAACATACCTTAATAAAATTTTAAGTTACTTTATACCACATTGATATAGATTAGAATTTGATTTAGAATAGCAAATGTCTTGAGAATACTAGATATGTCTATTATGTGAGGAGTATTAACTTAAAACTGAATCTATATGTTAGCTATATAGGGAAAAATATATACTGTATGTTGACCTTTCATTAGTGAGGTATTCACTTTTAAGAAGGTCATGTCCAGTTTGAGCAGTTACATAGACCTGGGATACAGTACAAATTATTATTTCCCTGTAAAATTAAATTTGAGTGGAATATTGTGAGTCATAGGATATGGCACAACTAATTTGATGGAAGGTGGTCTTTAGTGATGAGTGATCTTTCGTCAAAGTGGGTGGGGGAACAGCATTTTGAGTAGGGGACTAGCGTGTGCTAAAGTATAGCTGTTAATTTTGAGAATGGTAAGTGAAACTGTAAAACTTGAGCACAGTATAGATAATGGCAGGAGATGAGACTAGACTGGGTCCATTGTGGTGTACCTTTAAAAGTTAGGTTCTTACACTGGTTTACTCTTTTTTTTTTTGTTGTTCACAAAAAATATAGGAATTTGAATTTTTAGCTGTACCCACTAATATATTTTCTTTCTGTTATATTCTAAACTTTTTTAATCCACTTAGGACTAATCTTATACCAAGCTGTTGAAATATGTGACAGAAACTTGACTAATTTCATTTGCTTGGTTGTCTTTTTCACTTCATATGTGCAAAAGCACATTTTAATACATGTCTGTTCAAGAGGTTTTGTTTTTGTTTTTGTTTTTAAAGAAAAGTCATTGGTGTGAACTTTTCAGTGATCAAGTTTTCGTTTATCTTTTTTTCTTGCGTTGGTAGATACCAGGCAACAAGTTTGCTACGCTACTCTGAATTTCTGAATCAGAATTTTAAATCTAGATTAAGTGCATTCACTTCTTAATGTGTTTTTTCTAACCCCTAAAGATACTTTAATTTAGTTATTTGATTATGTAATGTGTTTGATTTTTTTTTTTTTAATTTAAGGTGTGACTGCACAGAAAAATTACAGAACAAGTTTGACTTTTTACGCTCACAGTTGAATGATATTTCATCATTTAAGAATATCTACAGATATGCCTTTGATTTTGCAAGGGTAGGTATAATTTCCCTGTTTTTTAATTTAATAATTTTTTACTCGTGAGGTCATACTTAGGGAATTTTTATTCACGTTTTTTAGGATAAAGACCAGAGAAGTCTTGACATTGATACTGCTAAGTCTATGTTAGCTCTTCTACTTGGGAGGACATGGCCACTGTTCTCAGTATTTTACCAGTACCTGGAGGTATGTATGTTTTCTTTATTTTGAAAATACTATTTTAAAACTTAATGAACTGAAAATACACTGTTTGGAAAACAATATTTTTAATACTGCATTTGTGTAAAGGTCTGAATATAAGAAAAGTTCTGTTAAAATTTGTCCATAAGTGCTGCAATTTTTAGACAAGTTGCTTTTCATTAATATATTCTGTACTTAAGGTATTTTGATTCCATCCCTTACTACTTTCTCTCACCCTACTAATAATAAAATCCTCCAGAAACATATTTCTAGTGCATTCTTGATATGACACCAAATTAATTTTTAGACATTTGGCAGAAGATAATTCAGCTCAACCTTTAAATGAGGCTCTTTCTTTTACAAAAAATCTTGATCTGAAATCCACATAAGATAGCCAGTCATCGTGATAAAGCCATTAGTAGTTTGTGTCCACAAATAAGATGGTTATGAT
Source organism: Uropsilus gracilis (assembly GCA_004024945.1). NCBI lineage: Eukaryota > Metazoa > Chordata > Mammalia > Eulipotyphla > Talpidae > Uropsilus > Uropsilus gracilis. The sequence continues at coordinate 94,789 of PVHY01000502.1, read as the reverse complement.
AGTGTGCTTAAATGTATTAAATGCTTTAAAAATTGCTAATTTTTTGAAAAATATCTTTTGAGAAGGGTTATAGCTTGCCAAAAGCAGTGGTTTTAAGAAGATACTGTGTCTTTTTCCATGGATTTCTTCATCAGGGGTCTAGCCTTCTCTGTTTGAGGCTTTTTGGTATGGTTGTCACAATTTCTTGAATATCAGGGTTTTTTTGCTTTAAAAATAATTTCTTGTGAAGTTGATTGCTTATCATAGCATGTTCCCAGAGAGGGTTCGGTTAAAGCTTGTGATGAGAAACAGTGGTATGAGAAGGTATGTGAACCGTATATGAACCGTAATAAAGCAAATGTTTTTGAAGGTTTCTTTCTCCTACTAGTATTTTCAGATAAAAAATAAATATAACTGAAAGTGACAATACCTCTGCAGGGAGCTGAAAGAATAAACTGAATATGACACTTGTTATATGAACAGTGTTTGATACACCTTTTATTTATCAATCACTGCAACAACATTTTGAATAACATTTTATACCCAATTAGCAAATGAGGAAATGGGTTTCTGCCATATAAGTTTCCCATGAACACATAATTAAGTGCCAAATATGAGATTTTGGCTAAGCTTTTATTATTTGCACTGCATTTAAATATGTTTGTTTCAAAATGCACCTGAAAATAAATCTCGTGCAAAGAATTGATTTGCAACAAAAGGAAGCAACAAAAGGGGGGCTAATTGGCTATGGAAAATGAATATGTGGGTCTTGGTGGCTACACAGGTATTTATACATAGGCTAAGGATTCGCTAAGTTATTTGCACTTAGTAATACCCTTGATGCTCTTGTTAGCCCTCAAAAATGAAAGAAAAATAAAGAAAAAATGAAATTGTATGATATTAGCATTTAAATGTCCCTAAGGGTTCTCTTAGAAGCACAATTTTATTAAAAGAGGAATGAATATTTTTGGAAGGATCAAAGTCCAATATAAGTTATACCTAGTATTATTGAAGCCAAGCACTTATAAATGTGTGTTCTATATTGCAAACATCTAAATTGTTTTCTACAGCAATCAAAATATCGTGTTATGAACAAAGATCAGTGGTACAATGTATTAGAATTCAGCAGAACAGTCCATGCTGATCTTAGCAACTATGATGAAGATGGTGCTTGTAAGTACTACTTTGCTTTCCTATGAAAATAAAATTCTTAAAACTGAAAACATGCATTTGTGTAGCATTACCATAAAGGATTAAATTTTCCTATGGTATAATTTATCATTTGTGGACCTTCTAAAAACAGAGTAAGTTAGTAAAGTTCTTGAAGTTATTCAGTCTTTAACGTTAAAATGTCTCCGTACTCTGGTTAAAAGATCAGAATGGCATAAATCAGGCCTCTGAAGTAAATACAAATTAGTGAGATAAGCCAAACCAAGTTTCTGAGATTATAGATTGTTTTTCAGCCCCTGCCACTGTTTTGGTTATATGTGGAATCTTAAGGTTCCAAAGGATTGCATGGATAGGTGCACTTCTGTCATTGTAAACTGAAAACAGTAACACTGTGAAGTTACAAAATACTGGATAAGGTAACTTTAAATTGTATAAAATTTGTTGTTTTTAGAATAATATAGCAATAAAACTGGCAGCCCAGGGACGAGCCTACATGGCCTGCCAGTAAGTATATGTATATTCTGAGTAACATTTAAAATTGAAAGGTGATAAAAATGCAGCATCCAGATTTGTTTGAAAAAAATCTCACAAACCTGTTTCTGTGTCCTTTTGTGGGATCTAGGGGCTGGAACCAAGTAGTGGCTCATGTTGGACTGATTCCCAATTTGCTGGCCTACATTATGCTAACACCTAGGCTGTTTTTCAGCTGTTAATTATTGTGCTTGTTTGCTGTTTTTCTTATAGTAGAGAAATAGTATGTCAGAAGCAGGAGGGAAAAATAAGCCACTAGGAGGTTAAGTGGTTTTTTTAAAAAATAGGACAAATATGTTTGTGACCATTTTCCCTCCATTCTTAAACTGTAAACAGTGAGATGATTTCAACTGCCAACCTGACTTCTTTAGGCAAATGAGTTTGGGAGACTCCTTGCATTATAAAAATACTTTTATACAATAGTTCTTACCACAGGTATTTATTCAGCACTAGCCTTGTACTCAGATTGGTATGAGGTTCTGTTACTGAAACAATAGAGTCTGTAATAATGGTTACTTCTTTAATGAGCAAATACTCTTGGCAGGGTGTAACAGAAATAATACATTAAACTTCAGAATTAATAACTAAGTTGCAGAAAGCAGTTGGAAAGGAGCAGATTAATAATGGATTAGTTATTGCAGAGTTCATGAAACATACCATAAGATGGAAGTTGTTATTAAAACCCATTGTGAAAAGTACCTATATTAGACATTTTAAGAATGAGTAAGAAAGCACATAGATTGGAGGAGGCTGGAAGTAAACACTTGCAGAAGGGAAGGCAAGGGCCCTTGCTGCCACAGACCTGTGGGGAATTGTGCTTTATAGCTGAAGAGATAAGTTCATTACATTCTAACAAAAATGGTTTCTTTATTTCTAGGGCCTGTTCTTCTTGATGAATTTGTTGAGTGGCAAAAAGTCCGTCAAACATCATAGCAAGAACTGTTGTGAAGAAAATGCATACCTTTTAATCCCCACATGTATACAAGCCAATGAGATAGGGAGAAAACCCCAAAGGGTGCATTTTCATTCTTATGAAAGACTTCTCATAGTACTTGTTTTTCCTTTTTTTTAAAGGAAGTTTTCTTGTTACGTGTGATGGGCATTGAGCCATACCTCTTCTGAGACTAAATATTCAAGTTTTGTTTTATGTTGATAACATTTATTTCAGAACAATAAAGATTCAGATTTGTGACAAAGGCCTTAATGTGAAGATGTCCCTTGAGTGTCAGAGTGATATTTATTTTTATAAATTAAAATTCTTGAATTTTTGAGGTTCTAACTCATGAAATTGTGGAATTTTAAAGATTTGAAACAATCTTAATATTTGGTAATGTAGTCTGCTGATGGTATGCCTCATTATATTCATCTCTACACAAGTAGGAAGACTACCGGCCTTAACTTCTGGGATAATGATATTCTGATGCAGCTAATAAACATTTCTGGATACTGGAAGCATTTCTACTTTTAGCTCTGAGTTCCTGTGAGAGCTGTCACAGTCTAATGTACATACTTTACCTGAAGAGTTCAAAATTGGAAGATTGTGTTACTTTTGTTTTCTGTCCATTAAACAGTACTGTCAATAAGCATATATCACCATTACATGTATGTTTTTAATGTGAATTTTTTAAGTTTTTTGTTTTCCTTCAGTTACAAAGTTCCATTTATATTTGAAAGAACAAGGTCATGTAATAATGGTCACCAAATCAGATAACCTCCTTAGAGAACTTGGACCAGCACTGGAGCTTGTCATCATTACCATAATGCTTATCATTGATACAGATGTGATCTTGTCATTTTATGAAATAGGGAGTTCTGTTGAAAGCCTTTTTGGTCTTAAAGTAACTTTAGATGAAGTAGATTGAGTTATGATATATTTAGGAAAGAAAATACGGAATCCCTAAAGAATGGGTGAATCGTGTGCAACTCAAGGATGCTCTTTATTATAATAATCATTATCACATTTTCTTGGCTATTGTCAAAAATGCACCTTGAAGAAAAGACAAACTCCTCCAATTCACCCGAAATGTATCTTTTGGACTAATAACAGGACTATTACACATTCCTTTTCACCATCCAATATTTCAGTGACATGAAAAGTTGGTTCACATTCTAGCCTCATAACATTTCTACTTTCATTGTATAAGTGAAGAGAAGCAAACATTATAATAAAGATACTTCTGTTGGAATTTAGGGTAAAGATTTTTAATGTTGAGTTTGTTGGACAAGTGAGTTCCATAATTCATTAACGTATTTTATGGTTTGTTTGCTTTTTGGCTAATAAGCTGGGAGGAAAATGATTACTGTTTTACTTGCTTTGATTCATTCCATAATTTGTAAAACACTAAAATAATTGACAAGTATTTTCCCCTAAATACTTAAACATAACTTTACTGGAATTGCTGGATTATTAAAATTGAGCATACCCTTAGTGTTATGACTTAATATCATCAGTAATCTTTAAAATCAAATTTATTAGAAGTAAAGCATTTAGATTTTTAAATATTTGAATCTTCACAATTGACTTCTCTGCAAGGCACACCTTCTGCACTTGAAGAATATGCCCATTCTTATGTTTTTGAAGAGTTTTAAAGAGGTCATTGACATTGTAGCTTTTTTCATAAATAATTTTGTTTATATTTCACATCTTTGTATTCCCTGGGGTTTGCCCACCACCTCCCCTCCCTGATTGCTCCCATCCATAACCCCAGTTGTGAACCCCACCCCCAGTTGTGAACTTTAGTTTGGTTGTTAGCTTGTTTTGATTTTTCCTCCTGGCCTTTTGTTTTTCCTGTACCCCATATATTAGTGAAACCATTTGATTTCTGTCTTTTTCTTTATCTCAAATGCATCAAATTTGTCATTTTTAATTGATGAGTAATATTCCATCAATGTTGTGTATATATACCACATCTTTTTTATCCATTCATTCGTTTTGGGACATTTGGGTTATTTCCATGTCCTTGCAATTAACATCCAAGTACAGGTGTCCCTTTGTATAAGTATTGCGGTCAACTTTGGGTAGATTCCCACAAGAGAGATTGCTGGGTCAAAATATTGCCCATATTTATCCCAAAATATTAAAGAAAACAGTGAAATTCTTGGAAATTGTCGATTTATAGTCTGCTCATTTCTTTGTTATCTTCACAGAAAACAGATGCTTTTTAAAAAATAATAAAGATGCTTGAAACTATTTGCTTACTTACTTGAACATATCTTTAAGACTTTTGAAGTCTAAAAATTTATATTTTTGTCCTGAAAGTGAATAGCCCTCCCACCAGGCCATGCTTGCTTTATTCTGCTCCTCCTAATTCTCAGAGTTATAAAATCCAACTACTCTAGATGGAAATTTACTCTGCCTCATCCATCAGGATGTGGACTTGTCCTTTCACCTCAGTTTATATTTGAGTAGCAATTGGGAAACAAAAAGTGAAGGGATTTAAAAGCAAAGTGGACAGAATAAATCCTGCAGTACAAAAAAAAGAGTTGTAACTGCTGTGTCTTCTTTCAGCTAGTTAGCATTAAGTGCCTTGTCAGGAATCCCGTTGTAAAATTTTCAAGATTTTTCTAAAGTATGGAATGAAATAACCAGTGGTGCTTTTTTAATTAGAAAGGACTTGCTTGTTATAGATAATACAGAAATGTAATATTCCTTGTAGGGTGGTAAAGAAGCTTTAGGGGTGAGGTCATCCCTCTACTTTCATAGCGTGTCCTCAAGGCTTGGTATTTTTAGAAATTTACTGTAAAAATTTACCTGAGAAATGTTACCTAAGAGTCAGGTAATTAGTATAATTTGAAAATGATGTGCTGATCTGATCTGTTTATTACTGTCTTAACGACTAATTTTTTAAACTACTGACAAGATTCTTGACAAAACATTTTTGACAGTTTTTATGTAAAATGTATATAGATGTGTGTTTTACTCTGGTGTTTTCTGAACTCAACTTTTGAAGTCCTTCCATTCTTTTAAGTACAAATGCTTTTTCATCTAGTAAACCAAAAGTTAATCTTGCCCTAACTATGGGGGTGTCAGGGAAAAGAAAAGAGAATTTTAAGAGAGTTTTTAAGACGTATAAGGTATGTAGAGAGCAGCTTGGATTCAGAACACAGCAAGTGTTTCACTCCTAACTATCTTCAACAAAACATCCCTTGTGCCTACTGGCTAATGTGATATTGTGAAAAAAAATTATTAAAATGTGTTCAGCTTGAGAAATAGTAAGAATGCTGACTTAATTTGTTTCAGTGTTTTCTTGGGAAAATGTTATTTAAGAGTTGTGATAATTCAGCCTAATAAAGTTTTGTTTAGGATTTCAAGGCTCTTTTATCCTGAAGTTTTACAACACAGTTCTCGTGTTTTTACCAAATGTCTAAAGTATTAATTATTTTGGGACATTTAATATGAAATTTAGGTTCATGTCTGTTTAAGAGAAAATACAAAATAATCTCTTTTTTTTTTTTTAGAGATTAAGTCTTGCTTTGTTGCCCGGGAACCACAGGCTCATGTCCGTGGTACCCCAGAATCAAGCGATCCCCAGCCTCAGCCTCCCAGGTAGCTGGGATTACAGGCACGTAATACAGATAGCTGGGATTACCCAGCTATCTTTTGAGACTAGGTCTCACTATGTTGCCCTGTAGTCTCGAACCCCCAGACTCGAGCGATTCCCAGTCTCTGCCTCCCGTCCTAGGCTGGTATAAAAGGCATGTGCCACCAAGTTTGGTTCTCTTAACCCTATTCTTAAAAGATTTTAAAAGAGTCTCCCTTCTTGAGGAAGTGCTGACTAGAATGACACTGGACATCACACAAGGAAACATTTTAAAGAAGAGCTCATTTTCCCTTCAGGAGAAAAGAGCAAAATCCTATTATATCAATAGGAAAGATATAATCTGAGTTACTAAATACATAATTTTTTTTAATGAATTCGGTGTTGCTTTCAAAAATACTTGGTAACAACCAGAGAAGATTACCTAAGACTTGAGCTTTTTTTTTTTTTTTTTTAAATTATAAGTAGTACAGTCGAAGGCCAAAAAGTAGTTAACTTTCACGGTAATTTTGTATAGGTTTTGGAAAGATGGATTCCTGTGCTAAGCTTGGAGTGAATTACCTCAATTCATTATTGCAGAGAATTTAGTGAGCCAATTTTCAGATCTTTTAAAGCACAGTTTGCTTTTCCCCAAACCCCAGTCTTAAAAAGATAGAATCCTTAGTCTTTTGTATCTCTCCTACACAGATGTGTTCCTTCCCCAGTAGTTCTTTATGATCTGATCTATTTTAATTTTTGTCTGTAATGTGCTGGAACTGTCTAAAATGTGGTTTATTTTTGCTTGGGCTCTGACATATGCTAAATAGTCAAGATATATTCAGCAATAAGTTTCGACTTGACCATAGATGCTTTTCTTTACCAATTTTATTGGCGCTTTGATGTGTTTATTTCATGAATCTATGGTCCATAAGTGGAAGAGAGATAGTAAAATAGTTTCATTAAAAGTTTCTTAGTTTTTCCCAAAATTATGTCATTTTTGAGAAAGTTTTATTCTTTTTGGCTTTATCAGCTTTGAAATATTAATAAAAATTACTCCACACATTTCATGTATTCTACATATGAAGTTGAAATTATGGATATTATGAAATGCTCAAATACCATACTAATAATTATTTTAAAAACCTAATAAAAATAAGGAAAATTGATAAAGTGGATATTATCAAGTCAAATTTCCCCAAAATTCAATACTGGGTGTGTGTTTGTGTATTTTTGTGTGCATGTGTATGTGTAAACTCAATTCTCCATATAGAAAATAGATTTTGAAAAAAATCGTATAAAGATGAAAGACTTTTTAAAAGTCTTTTTAGTCAACTTGCCATTTGAGACTTATTAACTTTAATTTTGTATTGAGTTAAGTGAAATTAGTTTACTTCAAGTAGCTGTTAATATCATGCAAGTGAAATAGCTTATAGCAAGTGAATATTTTACAGATGTCTTAACTGTCTTGGGATTTATGTTAATCTTTGAGACTACCTTGAATATCAAGTAGGGGGTTATCGAAGAGTATCAGAAATCTGAGTTGGTTTCCTCTTTGTCACATCCTTCTGTCATATTGACCAAGTCATTTCACCATCATCCACAGTTTTATCTTCTGTAACATAGATACAATACCTACTAGCATTGTTAGGAAATTCACACAGCTTTATATAAATGTACATGTTAAATTATATATCTCAAAGGAAACAGTTAAAAAGAGGTTTCTTTCCCTCTAACCTCCATTCTGTTTATACAATTAGCTGTAAATTATTCTTATGTTTTATAGTTGAATTTTCATATTCTTGGACTAAATAGTTCAATAAATTCTAATCTGTATATACAAGGAAGTGTTCTAGACCTGGTAAATACAGGAGAACATATAATAGACCTTTTTTTTTTCACTTTTATGGTATTTTTGTGGTCTTTTTAATTGATTAAGTAAAAATGCCTAGTATATGATTATATGATTAAGGGAAAATAAGTGGGAAGGGGTCTTGGGAATCGTGCTTGCAATTTTAAGTATGTACTGACAAATGAAGAGTTAAGGTATATGTTGTACAGGAGAAAAGCATGTCAGGCAGAAGGAACATTATATTCTAGGGCCCTGAGCTTGTGATGTGCTTTGTTTTCAAGAACAGGACAATAACATGAATAGTGAAAATGTGGTTAGACTGGAAATAATGATTGGTCCTTACTGCAGATAACCACAGAAGATACTGTCACACTTTTCACTGAGTGAGGTGGGTAGCAGTTAATCCTAAGGAAAGCAAAGTTAGGGCCGGGCACGGTGGCTCGTGCCTGTAAGCTTCAGCCTATGAAGTGGCTGGGGCTAGGGATTGCGGTTTGAGTCCTGCCTGGGGCCCGTAGCGAGACCTAGTTCCAAAAAACAGCTGATGTGGTGGCACGTGCCTGTAATCCCAGCTACCTGAGAAGCGGAGGCTGGGAATTGCTTCAGTCTGTGGCCCCCCGGGCAAGAGAGCCTGTGGTTCCATGGGCAAAATAGTGAGACCTAGTCTCAAAAAAAAAAAAAAAAAAAAAAAAAAAAAAGCTAAGTTAGCTTTGGGTAGTATTAGGTAGTAACCCAGATGAAATGTGGTATTGTTTCAAGGACACTGAGCTCAATGAAAGTAATTCATTGTCAGATTCTGAATATGTTTTGATAATGGAGGCTATAGTGTTTCCTAATGAATTGGATATGGACTATGGAGGAAAAGAATTGGAAATTATTCCAAGTTGTTTTACCTGAAGCACTTCAAGAACAAACAGCCATTTGCTGATAGGGGGAATGGGGTGGGGTGGGGTAAATATCAGAAAAACAGGTTTGAGATAAGAAGATCAATTTCCCAAAGGACATGTAGACAGTGTGTCAGTGTGTGTGTGTGTGTGTGTGTGTGTGTTGTGAGCACGCGCATGCATATCTTTGTAAATTTGGAAGTCAAGTCAGGATATGGATGAACTATAAGATCAGTAAAATTTAGAACCAACTTCTGTGATTTTTCAAGCAATATTAACATGTTCTACACACAAAGATCATACTTTCCTGTAAAGTGTTGGAAGCACAGATTTCAAAAACCAGATTGATTATACCTAAGCAAATGGGAATTTAAAGGGGAATGCCATTTTATTATTGGAATGAGGTTTCTTGTTTTGAGGTAAGTTTTGTTTTTTAAGAATGTTTCTGAAGTACCAGTTCCTTTCTCTGGAATTAAAAAATTGCTATTCTGATTCAATTGGACAGTTTTAGCACTAGAGGGCAGGCTTGCTTCTAGATAGTGAATGTTACAGATGTACTAGTCTAGTTGATCATACCGATGTACAATCCTAAATAATGTATTTGTTTATTAAGTGATGTGTTTACTTTGTTTCCTTTAATTGCCAGGAAAGTGTAATTTCCCAGGAAACTCAACTATAGCTTACTGCAGTTACATTTAGATCTGATATATAGGGTTTCCCACACATATATAGGACATAAGAAATTTTGAAACCAGTCAGAATGGAAAATATTTAATCAGGGAATGTTTCAAATCTTTTGCGCTGTCAGCTGTGATAAAAATTAAAGCTGCGAAGATGAGTAAAATAGCATGCCTGCCTAAGCAAATTTTGCGGTAGTATCTTACAGCCCTTAATGTCTTGTGCTGTATCTATTTAAATATCTTTTTTTCTTCAATTGTAGGAGTTCAGTATCTAGACTCATCTTTGTTACCTCAAGTACCCATCAGAGTTCCCGGTACTTAGATTAATGCATAGTATGTGAAAAAATGAAAGAAAAATGACAGGAATGCAGAGAGACAGTAAAATGATAAGCACTGAGTCAAAGAACAGGGTGCTTTGCAAAAGTCTACTTTTTCCACATCTATTTTTCTTGCAGGTAGGCGCTCATATTAACATATCTGAAAGTGGTTGTGGAAATGACTCCAACATCCACTTTTGCTTTTGCACCTCTTTCTGATAGCCCTCATCTTCCCACATGATCAAGCAGTTAGTAACCTACTGGTACCCATGAAGGGGGTGGAGGAGTCTAGCCTTCTTTAGATTCCTGGAATGGAGAAGAAAAATGAGATAGATTTTTCTGGCTTTATTCATTTCACAGCTTTCTACAATGATGCTATCATTCTTTTCCCCATTTGTCACCCAGAAGGTTTGCAAACACAACGTCCTGCTGCTCACCTGCTCCTTTTAGAGTCTCTTTGTAAAATAAGATGAATAACAGTCCTTTCTCAAAGGACTGTTTGAGGGTGAAATGAAAATAGTACCTGTAGTGAATATTAACTACACTGCTGTTGGGAGGAAAACAGATTCACTGGACTTTGTAGGATGAATTTGTGTTTGTTATTATACAGAAGAATCAAATAAATAACACACAAAATATAGAGCTTGACCCACTAAATCTGGTGCATTTAGAAATGCAAATCTAGGAAAGTATTCTCTAATGTTAAGGATATAAACTAATTTGTTTGATTTGCCTATTAATTTGGAGAAATGAGGATGTTAAATAGAGCCAACTGAGATAATTTAGAGTGCTCTTGACACTAATAAGTGCACAGTATTGTGAGCTGCTATAACTTTGTAAAGTGATTAATTTGGTTTCATAAGACTACCTTTTTAAGTATAAATATATAAAACATAACAAAGCCAAGGTACTGCCATGTCTTGGTACTTTTTCTGTTTCTCTTAGACTGGTTATTTTTTAAAATTAAATAACCAGGATCTTTTTCAAAAGGAAACTTTACTTAGAAACACAGTGTTTAAAATATAAAGCTAATGAACTTGTGCAGGTGGAGTCGGAAGCTCCAAGCCCTCACTCACTAGTGTCACCAGAGAATTTTGAAAATAGCCACTTTCCTATTTACTTACTCTGTTGCCTGTGAAACATTTATTTTTTTCTTTTTTTTTTTCCTTTTTTAAAAAATTTATATATATATATCACATCATTTCAGTCCCTGGGGCTCACCCACCACCTCCCCTTCCCACCCGCTCCAGCTGGTCCCCATTCTCCCCTTGTGCAGTTTCATTTGGTTGACCATATATTAGTAAAACCATTTGGTTTCTGTCCCTTTCTGTCTCATTTCTGCTAGAATGATTTCTTCTAGGTACATCCAGGTTTCCATAAATTCATCAAATTTGTCATTTTTAATTGAGTAATACTCCATTGTGTATATATACCACATCTTTTTCATCCACTCATCTGTTCTGGGGCATTTGGGTTGTTTCCATGTCCTTGCTATTATAAATAATGCTGCAATAAACATCCGAGCACAGGTGTCCTTTTGTACCCACTCTGAGGTCTCCTTTGGGTAGATTCCCAGAAGTGCGACTGCTGGGTCAAATGGTAATTCCATTTTCATTAGTTTGAGGGTTCTCCATACTGTTTTCCATAGTGGCTGGACGAGTTTACATTCCCACCAGCAGTGTAAGAGTGTTCCTTTCTCTCCACATCCACGCCAGCACTTGTTGTTGCCTGTTTTTTTGATGTAGGCCATTCTTACTGGTGTAAAGTGGTATCTCACTGTGGTTTTGATTTGCATTTCTCTGATTGCTAGTGACATTGAGCACCTTTTCATGTGTCTGTTGGCCATTTGTATTTCCTCTTTGGAGAAATGTCTTTTAGTTCTTCTCCCCACTTTTTGATTGGGCATCTTGTTTTGTTTTTGTTTAGTTCTGTGAGTTCCTTGTAGATCAGTGTTATTAATCCCTTATCACTCTTGTGGAGGGCAAAATTTTTTCCCCATTTGGTTGGGCTTCTTTTGGTTTTTTCTTTTGTCTCTTTTGCCATACAGAAGCTTTTTAGTTTGATGAAGTCCCATCTGTTTATGTTTTCCTTCAATTTTTTGCCTTCTGCAGAAAGGGATTCCAGAAAGGGATTTCTGAATTGTACTTCATGGAGGGTTTTGCCTAAGTTTTCCTCTATATATGTTATGCCTGTGAAACATTTAAACAAAATAACAGAGAAACAATCTCTAGAAATTTCCATTTCATTCTCCATATAAAAACAGAAAAATAGCGACCTTTAAGTATGTAATAAGATGAAATGTATTTTTTTTTTTTGAGACTAGGTCTACTGGGTCTTACTATGTGGTCTGTAGTCCCGATCTCATGGACTCAAGCAATCCCCAGTCTCAGCTTCCCAGGTAGCTGGGATTACAGGCGCCCACCACTGTGCCCAGCTGCTTTTTCAAGAACCAGTTCTTGCTATGCTGGCCGGGGTAGTCTCGAGCCCATGAACATTAGCGATCCCTGTCCTCTTGCCTCCCAGCGTTTGGATTGTAGGCGTGCGCCACCACACCTAGCTAGATGAAATGTATTTTAAGCATCATTGGAAATGTCTATATGAGAACCATAAAGCTTATGATAATTCTGCTTTATTTTCATTATTTAGAACTGGTCTAAGAGGGTAGACAGAAGAATGAATGAATGAATGCCTAGAGGCAGAGGCTTCTTCCTGAAATATAAATAGAGCTCCTAATCCTCAAAGAGGAAGCAGCTGTATTAACATAAATTAGTTATTCCTAAATGTTCCCTACTCTCTGTCCATCAGAAAATAAGAATTTGATGTTTACTGAATGTCAATCTGAAATTGCAGGTTACTTGAAAAACATTTTTCATGTATCTTTTTGTGCCCAATGACAGCACAAGGCCAATGAGTATAATTTTGCTTACTGAATCAACGAATGACAAATGCATCTATTTAAATTCCTGTTAGACTAAGACTCTCTGTTTACCCTTTGCCTTTTAATTGTATTATTTATACTGAGGTAACACTGGTTTACTACAGAGTAGACTGAGGTTCACATGTCTTCAAGTATGTTACCTCACCACCACCACCAAAGCACAAACAGTTCTTCAGCACATGTGCTCAGCTCTTAGAATAGTGCCTTACTCAGTAGGTTATCCATAATGTTTGTGAAATTGAATAGAACTTAAGATTGTGTAATAATAGAGTAGTCTCACATAGTCTGGCATGATGTCTTCTAAACAGAACTAAAATTACCTCATGATTGAAGATAAGCTTTTCCTGAGCTAGTGGCTAGTTGAATAACAGCATCAGCTGGAGGAGTCAGAGGAATTCAGAGACAGACTTCCATGGACTGAAATGGTAAAGATGGTCTCTTAGAACAGGTGAGCCGTGACTAAGGCAAGTGCTATGCTGTGCGGGACATGAATTAGACAGCCAGAGAAGATGTGAAACAAGGATGCCTATAAGGAAAGTGCTGTGGGAAGAGCACAGGACCTGGAGGGCAGAGGTCTGTGGTGAGTCCCTAATCTGCTATCTGCTATCCCTCAACCTGGACTGTACTTCTATGTGTCTGTGAAGTGTTAAGTAAAAACTTGGTATTATGCTTTGAATGCAGTAGTTTCCAAATATGTATTTGTTGCATAACAAAGAAATGATATTAACTGTTAAATAGAATGGAGCCACTGGAATGTCAGCTCCAGGATCTGCCAGGAAACCTGTCAACTTTTGAGGTTAAAAAAAAAGTATACATGGGAAGTTGCCAAAGTTCCATGACTAGACTCTGGACTAGATTCTGGACTCGTTGGAAACTCCTATGGAAACTCAGTTATGCCAGAGGTGAGGAAGTCATGAAATTTTCATGCTGACATTACTGCTAATGTTTCTGCCTTATTGAAAGAGGAAAACCACAAGATAAACCATGCAGAAAAACTTGTAAAAAGGCTTCCTGATGGGTGGGTGCTTTGGTTGGCTCTAACTACTTGCATATTTACTTACTAATGAGTCACTGTCCTCTTAATTTGTAATTTGTAAATTTGGTCACAGTGAGATGGTTTTATTGACTAATGTTGAAAAACAACTGAAAACCAGCTCATGGGCTACCAGTTGAAAAGGGCACATAGGACTTAGACTATGTGACTGAATAATAATAAGCTTGGTCTTTATAAAGAGATTAGATTTACAAGAATTTCTCCCTTATGTCCAAAACCACAGCTGCTGATTCTTCTCTGAAATAACCCATGTTTCTGCTGCTTCCTGAAGTCATTGGATGGTTCCTCTCCAAGTTCTGGGTCTGATTATTTTTAAGAAATATGCTTCCCTACCTGCCCATATTTGAAGCCATTATTAATTTTGTATATCCTTTTTAGTGTTGATAATACCATATTCTATCATTTATGTATTTATTTTGTTAACTGCACTGTGAGCTCCTTGAAAGCAAGGACTGTATATTTATTATTTTTTCTTCAATTTCAGAACAATCCATGGTATAAGGAAAAGACTCAATAAATAGAACAAATGAATAAGTGAAGGTGAATCAGATAAATGATTTTGTTTGACTATAATATTTTATATATTTTCACTGTACTACATTCATGTATAGCAATAGTTTTAATACTGACTTACTAGTAGAGCATTAAGTCAAATCAAATCAAGAAATGCATCTTAGTACATTTTGAACATTTTTGCCACCCAAAGTACCACAGATATTTTTGAGCTGATAATACCTGTCATTGATGAAGAGTACAGAGAAACAGGAACTTTTATATTTTGTTGAAGGTATACAAACTAGTGGGTTCCTTTCTAGAAAGCCTTGAGGAAAATATTTTCAAAAGCTTCAGTAATGTTCTTGTTCTCTCAACCAACAGTTCTATACCTAGGAATTTATCCAAAAGAACAGATTAGGAATTTGCAAAAGATTCTTACTGTAGTAAAGTTTACAGATAGGAAATTTTCCTGTAAAAATTAATGTATTTATGTAAAAAAATAGTATGTTCACACAATGGAACACATACTTACACTGGAATATGTCTCCTTGAAAAAATTCATTCGGTATTATCAAAGGTGGCAGGGATGGAAGCATAGGTTTTAAAACACTATGTTCAATGATAGTCCAGTACATATGCATTGTTCAAGGAAAATACTGAAAAGCTATGCACCAGAACAAGAGAAAGAATGATGAATTGCTAGATTTATTTTCACTTCCTTCTCCATTTTTTCTATAATATAATGTATACATATTACTTTTGTAAACTAAAAATGCAGTAAATATTCTATAAAGAATACTCTCTCCTTTGCTGATTACACATAATCTCTCAATGAAGAAAGAGGCAAAAAGTTTAAAATATGAATTTTGCTGTGTGGGATCCTAATGGGTATATTGTTTCCCTACCTGTTCACCCATGTTTGTTAGTCAGGGTAACTTTGAAGGTACCCTGGGTACCCAGGGTACCTTTGAAGCAATTTGTTTACTCAGAGGATATTTGATGAGGTTCTACTGTGATCTAGCAACTTGGCAAATAAAGGTAAGTCCCATATTCTACAAGGCTAATTGTATTTTGAGTTTTATTTTAAATTTTAATAGCGTATTCAGTTCAAACCTTTCTCTTTGGGGACAGTTTTTACCCAAATTTGAATGGATAGTAAATGGAAACTTGAGACTTGAATTCAGAAACTCTCTTTCTAATACAGTGCTCTTTCTAGTTGCTTGGATCCCTCATTCTGTAAAACTCTCATCTGTACAACTACAGATTGTCTGATGAAAAGAAATCTTATGGTGATGCTCTTATCTCTGTAATTAGTGGCCCTCACTTAACTTTCCCTCACACAACTTGCGGTTAACTTTATCTGTGAATTTTCTATTGATCTCTGTTAGCTCTTTCTTCCTCAAATTATACTTTTGTTTATCCTTCAAATTATGTTCTTATTTTATTTTTAACATAAGTAAAATTAGACCAGCCAATTAGAACCTTTGCCCCTGTCTGCATCAATTTGTTGCTCTTTATTCTTGGTAAAAACCATTCCACCCATCAGTAATCCATCTACCCACTATTTATTATACACAAAGATGACCCAATACATAGTCTTGATTACAGCACAGTACAATGCTATCTGAAATTTACTAAATATATTATTCCCTTATCTGCTTCTTTCCACCTTGAAATTCTAACTTGAAAAGGCAGTCTAATGCATCTTTCACAAATCCTAATCTCAGTGTGGACATGGCTTCTTCTGAAAAGACTTTCTTCACTGTCAACATGTCCTCTCACCTAATATCATGCACTTCTAACATATATTCTGAGCCTTTTGGAACCAGAGAGATGATATTTCATCTTCACAACATGCTCAATTCCATTTGAGAACCACAGCAACCACTAAAATAACTACATCTTTGTTGATAGTTTGGGGGTAGGTGAGCAATCAAGAATAAAATAAACAGATTTCTTACCATGTTAAAAATTAAAGTTAGTTGGAATGAATTGTTCTTCTGTGCTGGTCCTTGTGATCTTCTTGTCTTTAATACTCATTAACTTGTTGCATTTTCTCTGGATTAAGATCATAGATGAGTGAACACACTTTCTTAGAGGTGCTTCACAATCCTTTTGAATCTTCTTGAAATAACAGAACCTAAAAATGAACATAAAACCCCAAGTGTGATACAACCAGAGGGGTAAAGGGATTGGTAACTCACCTCATGCTTGAAGTTATCTTTTATCTTCAGATTAACATTGACAAGGAAGATAGAAACTAAATGAGAACCCAGGTGACTCTATTTCCCTTATCTCAATGTGACACATCCTGCAAAGACATTGAGGAATTTCTCCACTCTCTTGCCCTGAATGTAACTGGAGAAGCTCATGACATTGCCTAGATTCTGCTGTTTATTCTGAATTTTTGTGTTCTGGAGCTCCTAACTTCTCGAGACAGTCTTGCTTTTTCTCACTCTTGTGAGGTTTTTTTCTACATATCTGTGTGAAACATGCTTGCTTCTTGACAATAACAATTGACTGTGCTGATAGTGTGCACATTTCATATCCAGACCCAACAGAGCCTCATGAGACATTTTTCTTTTGTGTAAAAACAGTTATGAACCATAACATTTAAAGAGAAGTGATACAAGCATCAAAAGCAAAAGTAGTTTTATGCAGCCCCAAGGTAGATTAATATGCAATTGAATAAATTATATAAATATATCCTAAAACTTCTTAGAATTATATAAATATATCCTAAAACTTCTTAGAAACATTCTAAGAAGATATTAAACATATCTTTCACACCTTTCTTATCTATCTAAACAAATGCCTACAGATACAGCTGATCGTCACTGAGTGGACCTAGAAAGAAATACAGAGTAATCCATTGCCAGGTGCCACGAGTTGTTAATGCTGTTTCTTTGACTGAAAGTGGGCAGAGCAAGGCATTAGAGCTAAGGGAAGACAAGCAAACTGTTCAAACTGCGTATATGTAAACTTCTTTTTTGTATATAAGAAATGGGTATGTGTGTGAGGATAAAAACAAAACAGGAAGTACTTAGGAGATATAAAAAGAATATTGTGTTACTTCTTTTGGGAATAATGTACTCACAACCCATCTTCCAGAAACTAAGTGGAAACCATGACATCTAGGAAACATCTGGAAGAATTGTGAGAACTTCTGGGAACTGAGACAATAGCCCCCAAAAAAGGAGGGTTAGTGATGCCACAACATCGGTTTATATCACTGTATATGACTTAGGGAGACAGGCTCACACCTTCTCAGTTGTACAACATCTACCCACTAGCAGAGCACTCATTTTCTTTAACCACATACCAGAGGGCTCCCTTCCGTTCTCACCCTCCTCCCCCCTCCATTAGCCTCAATTCTGCAGTTATGATTGTAGGGTTTGTTTTGGTTAAGTTTTATCACTTCCCATCTTATTTATCCATATTCCACATAAGAGTGAAGTCATCTGGTATTTCCCCCTCTGATGATCGGGATTTGGGATGGATGGAAAGGCCTATACTTTTTTTTTCACTGTTCAGAATGGAGAGTTTGACCTTACCACTATTTGATAATAATAATGATATTTCTGGCAAAATATCAATGGCAGGGTACTCTACTCAGAGATTATGTGCTAAATGGTGTAGGAACCGTTAATTTACTAATTTCCTTTTTCTTTTCTTTTTTTTTTTTTTTTTTTGAGACTAGGTCTCGCTATTTTTGCCCATGGAACAAGAGCAAGGCTCTTGTTGCCCGTGGTACCACAGACTCAAGCAATCCCCAGCCTCAGTTTCCCAGGCAGCTGGGATTACAGGTGCGTGCCACCACACCCAGCTGCTTTTTTGGAACTAGGTCTCACTACGGGCCCCAGGCGGGACTCGAACCACGATCCCTAGCCCCGGCTGCTTCATAGGCCGAAGCTTACAGGCAACGAGCCACTGTGCCCGGCCTAACTTACTAATTTTCAAAATTTTTACCAGTTGATCATAACCCACATCCAGAGAGAATGGAAAGTCCATTGTAGTAGGTTCAACAGGAAAATTCAATGGCAAAAAAGATTGTCTTAGGATATCCATGATAACTTCAGAGGAAAAAAACAATGTGAACTGTGTTTACTTGGTGAATTTAGAATTTAAAACCTTATGAAAGAAAGCTTTATCTTACACAAAAACAAACAAATAAACAAAAAACTATGGTTGCAATGAAAAGACAGCCTACTGAAAGAAATAAGATATTTGCAAACTATAATGAGATGAGGAGTTAATATCAAAAATATATAACCACTCAACCAAAAGTATACAACCTAATTAAAAAATGGGCATAGTATCTAAATAGGCATTTCACCAAAGAAAACACACATATGACCAACAGACATATGATAAAATGTTCTACATCAGTTATCAGGAAAATTCAAAGCATAACTACAGTGTGATTGCATGTCACACAGAATGGAATGGCTATTACCAAAGGTCAAGAAATAACAAGCAGTATGACAGAGAGGAAGCTTTGTGCACTGTTGGTGAGAATATACATTGGTATAACTACTATAGAAAACATTGTGGTGGTTCTTCAAAAATTAAAAATAATGCTATCACATGATCCAGTAATTCCTATCCTGGCTATATACCCAAACAATATTAAAACACTGATTTAAAAAGATACATGCACTAGTATGTGTATTAGAGCATTATTCATAATAGCCAAGACATGGGAGGTAATCCAAGTGCCTGAAGATGAATGAGTAGATTAAAGGATATGTTATCTTCCTATCTGTCTACACTCATACAATGTATTACAGCTCAGTCACAAAAACATGAACTATTGTTATTTGTAACAGTATGAATGGACTTTGAGGGGATTACTCTAAGGGAAAGAAGTCCAAAAAAGAAAGATAAATACCATATGATTTTACTTATTTATGGACCATAACATCAAAAAATGCAGCAAATAAACTTAAGGAAAAACCTTTAGACTCTGACAACATAATGGTGGTTCCAGAGTGGTAGGATGCTGATTGGTTGGTGGTGGATGGTGATTGAACTTTTAGAGGTGGATGTGATATACACCACCACTCACCAAAGTGAAAAACTGTACAATGCTGTAAATTAATGTTACCTCAATGAAAAGTGTGGCATCACAAACCCTTCTTATTTTAGGGACTATTGTTTCATTGCCCAGAAGCTCTCACAATTCTTCCAGATCAGATTAGGGAAAAAGGAGTCAAGAAACCATACCATAAAAGTGATCAAAATCGGCAAAAGTGATCCAATGGATAACATATTGGGAAGCCAACATCCCTTGGAGACAAGGAACAGATAGCATGACCAGATTCGCAAGACCAGCTAAGATACCTTACTTGTGAAGACCACCAGTACATTAGGCAAGCATAGAGAAGCATAGAGAATAGAGATGACAGGCTTAGATTAGCAAGAACTCTGGAGACACCCCCCCCCCAAACAATAGCCCCTGATCACTTGATTCTACCTGGTGCCAGATGATATATCCTCGATAATGTGCCCCCACATGAGCATTCCCCAAGTGTCTGTCCACGTTTCTTGTAGCTTGTCTTCCACTTGCTTCTTAATAAACAGTAGGCTGCTCTTGAATTGGGGTTCCTGTACCTTGATCAGCTCCCTTGAGGGAGTCGTAGCTCCTTTGAGTTTCTCATTGCTCCGACCCATTTGGGCATTGAGTTATCTTTCTCATCCTGTGCATGCCAAACTCTGCTGCCCTGGAGGTGACAGGAAAGAAAAAGAAAAGGTACCTAAATATATTCTTATTCACATCTCCTGATACCTGCTCTTCTACAATGTATTGCCATCAAAACTGGATGGCCTGATTCCTTGCATCTTGCTGCTTAAGGGACCCCCTTTTTCTAAATTAAAGCCGTGCTGTTGGAGAAACACCAAGAGAATGAACATCTTTATTCTTCAGTTTCCTCTGCAGCATGTCTTTATCTACAACTCCCCAAATTTATATTTTGAAGTCACAGTTGAGGGGAGGGATGATGTTATAGTTATCAAATTTACACTTACTAGATTACTCCTTTACAGAAATACTCACTTAATAAATATTTGTCATATAACTTATTCAATAGGATTATGTCAGAAAAAAATGAAGATGAGCTCACTAGCTACAGGCATTGACATGAGTTCAGATAATTACAGTTTTGTGAAATCTTTCATGATTATCTTTCAAAATACATTGAGATGGGGACCTAGAAAAATTCAAATGGTCCTGCTCTGGGAGACATGGTGCGATAGTGACCGTGACCTGGAGACATGCTTTGAGTTCAATTGTTATATGATCCTCCGAGTCTTCTCTTCCCCAAATGTTCTTTACAGCTTTGTCCAATGTCTGTTGGTAAATATCATCAAGACAGTTGGTAGGGTCTATGTGGATTCTAAAGCACATGGGCTGGTGTAAAGTACATAGTAACAAAGGAAAGTGAGCCACCAGCTTGTTTGGTAAATCTTAGGGCATTTCAGTGCAGATACAGGATTATAGCCTATGAATTATTCATCAAGTTTTACAGAATTGGATGACAGGCACTCAGGGAAGAATATACAAATGGTTGGCCACTAATATTGTTCATACTTGCCTGACAGGTGCTCTGCGCCCTGCATGCAGTATATGTCTATCACCATGGTTATATCTCAAACAAACATATCAGCAAAATCAGAGGGTATATGCAAAAGAGAGAACCAGTACCTCATTCTCTTCTGACTCCAGGCTTAGATGAGTGAGTGCCAGGCTTGAGTCACAAGATTAAGGGAAATCCCTGGTCCTCAAGTACGTCATCTCAGAACTGTTTTTTCAGATGTGAGTGTGTGTACGGACTACATTCCACATGGAAATGTTCTTAGGGCTGAGAAGACCTGGAAATATAATATGGATTCACTATAATGGTGAAGTAATGATATGCAAGTTGATTTGATTCTTGTAACAACCCTGACAGGTAATATTTATCACTATGTCCACATACAAGTGATAAAACTAAAGTATTAAGAATGGTGAAGCATGCAAGTTAGAGGAGGTGGAGAAACAATTTGAAATATATCTGCTTGCTTTGAGAATGAATGTGTGCAGTCCTTCATCTGACAAATATTCATTGAGCACCTAGTATGTGCTAGATACGTAGGCACAACGTTAAGCAAAATGCATGGTTTCCAGTTTTCATGGGACTTGAATCTCATGCAACAGAAAGTTGAATGACATAATAAATGCTATGTAATAAATGGTAATAAATATAATAATTTATAACTATTATAATAAATGCTATGAACAAAATGGTGACATCAGAGCACTTTTAAAGCAGTTAAAGTAAGGAATTACCATAGCACAATATTGCAATTTGAAATATTTTGCACCAAAACAATGCTGACATTAATCAGTCCAAAAATGGCCACAGAATCAGTCAGTGGGTCTTGTGTCCCAGCATGCTCTGACTGCCCAGTTGTAATGTCTGGATAAGCAGACTATAATTGTGGTGCATTGCCCAATCAGATCCAGTCTTTATCCTATTTGCTCAGTTCAAAACCTTATACTCAACAAATTTCAATTCAACTAGTGACCAGACAAATGAATGGATTATTTTAATTTCTGAAGCTTTTGCCAACTCCACTGTGAACACGAAGCATTTTCTTCATATTCTTTATTCATACTCTAACCAGGTCATTTGGGAGTACAGAAATGATCTAACTCCCTGCATCTATCATTTTTTCTCTTCTTTTTATACCTTATCTTTTTTAAAAACAAGTGTTGTTTGCGTACATTGGTTGTGTTCATAAAGTTATTGCTCCCCTTAGGCATGGTCCTCCCTGCTCCCCTTGCCCGAGACCCCCACTCAGGTTACTCCAGCTCCTATTTCACTACCAAATTATTGGTTGATGATTAACCCATTGGTCTCTTTGTTTTCCTTTTTTGGGGCCCTTCTCCTGGGTGAATCCCCATGTTCCTGGGGGACTGCAGAACAGGGTGTCCAAATCTCCAGGAATAACCTTGGGACAGGTGGCCCATCTGAGAGCATCAGACAACCTCCTTCAGGCCAGGTGTGTGGAGTGGCTCTCCAGGGGAGGAGACAGTGTCTGCTGTCAGTGCCTCCTTGTTCTTAGGGGCTGTCTCTTCCATTCATTCAAATGTCTATCCCATAGTGCTGCTTATCTGGCACTGGGTGACCATCTCCCAGCTGCTGGCAGCAGGAAAGTTCCCTGGTGGGGACAGTCCTCAGCAGATGGTTACTCTGGCTCAACTCCTCTCAAGGTGCGCAGTTTACCATGGAGCTGCTGTCACCTCTCTGTGGCTTTTCTCCCCCATTGGGAAAGGGAGGCTCCTTGTTCACGTTGAAAGTTTCTCTGAACTGGGAGTTTAAGCCCCAGCACCAGAAATGTTATAGGCGTTACTCTGTGACATGTCTTCATTCTAATTGATCTCACCGTGTCTCATGGTTATGACCATGGCCAGGTGATGAGTGTGTTCAGGGCCTTTATTTATTTCTCTCTCTTCTCTACTACATTTGCAGCTGGATTGCTGTTTTCCTTGTTCCTAATGAGGACAGACAGTAGGAGTGGACCAGAGAGGGACCTCCCCCTCCCCACTGGCCCCAGGAAAAGATAGCCTTCTCCCCTCCTGAACCCAGAGCAGGTGAGGGTTGAGCCTGGGGCCCCAGCAGGGCCATCAGGTCACACTCCCAGCAGGGTCATCAGGTCACCACCAGCTTCTCTGAGTGAGCAGGCCTCATCTGCTTATGCCCCAGTCTTCTCAAGAGACAGAGAATACAGGGACCCCGAGGCCTTCTCTGCAGGTTGTGGCACCTCTGCATCTAACATTTTAGTGAAACTAGTCCATTTCAAGTATTAGAGACAGATATCCAATTGTTTTGGGGAAAACTGTTTTGAACTATGTCAGCATGTCAGTGCAGCAAGTGTTACTGTCATAATATTTATCATGGCTATTGTTACTACACCATTCTGGATCTGTAACTATTGTAGATACTTAGGAGAGTTTTTGAGCATTATATTTAGAATTATGGAGTTCACCTTTTATTGTGGTCTGTAAAACCATTCTAGGCAGCCCTTTAGAAAAAAATACTTGAATTTCTACTTCCACTTAAATAAATTCTAGACTATGGAACACTGGATTGTACAAGGGGTTGAGGATGAGGGATAAATAAGTAGTCTCAAACATTTTTGCCAAAACTGACACAACTTCAATGGAAAACAATTTGGCAATCTCTTTTAATAATAAAAGGACTTTTAATTCAAGCAATTTTTTTAGCAATTCATCTCAAAGAATTACTTTTGCGAATGCAAAAGAAATGCTGAATATGACTAACTTTGTAATAGCAAAAATAGATACAACATAAGGTTACACCACTAGGGGCTTGGTTAAATAAAGTACAGCAGTTCCTAGCCCGGCGTGGTGGTGTGTGCCTATAATCCAAGTGCTGGGAGGCAAGAGGACAAGGATTGCTTGAGTTCATGAGTTTGAGATTATCCCGGGCAACACAGCGAGACCTAGTCTCAAGAAAAAAAAAAAAAAGTACAGCAGCTACATACTATGAGACATACTGCTGAAAATAAAATTGGTCTTAAGCACTAACATAATCTATAATGTAAATAAATTTTAAAGTGAAAAGTAAAAGGTGCAAAATGTGTGTAGTAAGCTACAATTATTTAAAAATATATTGCCACATACACTTTTATAAATGTAGACTATTCTTGGTTAAGAAGCAGTGTGGTGTTGGATGGAGGGGTGGCTGGGTTTCTGAGATACAATGGTAGGAGGAAGTTCACCATATTCTTTGTGTACCCAGTGAGCATATTACTAATTTAAAATTATTTTTTTTAAACTAGGTCTTGCTATTTTTGCCCGTGGAACCGCAGGCTCTCATTGCCCGGGGTACCACAGACTCAAGCAATCCCTAGCCTCAGCTTCCCAGGTAGCTGGGATTACAGGCGCACGTCACCACACCCAGCTATTTTTTGAAACTAGGTCTCCCTACGGGCCCTGGCGGAACTCGAACCACGATCCCTAGCCCTGGCCGCTTCATAGGGTGAGACATACAGGCACCAGCCACCGTGCCCGACCTAAAATTAATTTTAAAACGACAGTCTCAGTTAATGGCTGCTTGAGCTGTTTTTGTTTGTTTGTTTGTTTTAAACTTGGAAGGGGCTTCAGATCTTTTTTTCTTTGAGTAATGCAGGAAACTCTGACCACAAAAGCAGGAGCTGGTCTATTACTAACTGAACGTATGATTATTGGGAACCTGACCCTTGCTAAAGCAGTTTGTTCTACTTTTGGATAGGTCTCATTCTTTCCTTTATTGATTAGTTTATACTTAGTAAATGCCGGCTCAGTATTTTGCATTTCATGACTGTAACTTCTTTTTTTTTTTAATAGCCAATATACGGAAGCAAGTTAAGAGTTCATTGAGAGAGGAATGAATAAAGATGGGGGGTGTGTGTGTGTGTGTGTGTGTGTGTGTGTGTGTGTGTGTGTGAAATCTTGCCATCTGCAACAACATGGATGGAACTGGAGAAGATATGTTAAGTGAACTAAATCAGAGAAAGACAAGTATTATGTGAGTTCACTATTAAGTGGAATATAAACAATTAAAGCAAACAAAATAAAATAAAATAAAAACTCTTAGCTATAGAGAAAAGATTAGTAGTTACCAGAAGAGAAGGGACTTTGGGTGGTAGATGACTGAAACAGGTAAATGGAGTGAGCTGTATGGTGGTGAATGAGAACAAGTTGGTGGTGATTTAGATGTAGTAAATACAGATTCTGAATTATAATACCATATACCTGAAATTTATAAACCAATACAATATATAAAAGTGGGTAAAGAATTTGAATAGACATTTCATCTGAGAAGATGTATAGATGGCATATTCAATAGGCACATGAAAATTTGCTCAACATCATTAGTTATTAGGGGAATACAAATCAAAACTAGGAAATAGCAGTCACACTCACTAGAAAAACTATAATTAAAAAGATAGACAACAGCAACTATTGGAGAACATGAAGATATTAAAATCCTCATGTATTGCTCTTGGTGCAGCACAGAGATTTTTGGAAATAATCTTGGCAGTTCTTTAGAACATTAAATATGAAATTGCCCTATGATTCAGCAATTCTGTTCCTAAGTATTTGCCAGGGCAAATGAAAACATGTTCATACAAAAGCTTCAACAATAATGCTCCTAGAAACATCATTAATAATGATCCCAAAATGGAATAACCCAAATGTCCATCAAATATACTCTTTCAGAAGAATGCTATTTGGCCATTTTGTTGGATGAAGTATGGTACATTCTACAGTATAGATAAACCTTGAAAATATTATGCTGAAAATATTTTCAGTCACAAAAAATCCACATAGTGCATAATTCCATTTATATTAAATATACAGTAAAGAGTTATAGGTACAAAAAGTAGATTAGTATTTGCCAAACTACAGGAGAAAGGGATTGGGAGATGACTGATGAGTATAGGAATTCTTGTGACATGGTAATAAAAATTTCTATGATTAGATGTGATGATAGTTGCATAATTCTGTTGATATACTAAAAACCACTGGATTTTACACTTTAAAGGGTGAGTTTTTAATGGTATATGAAATATATATAAATAAGTTTTTTCTGAAAATTAGTTTTCAAACAATGCAACAC
Source organism: Uropsilus gracilis (assembly GCA_004024945.1). NCBI lineage: Eukaryota > Metazoa > Chordata > Mammalia > Eulipotyphla > Talpidae > Uropsilus > Uropsilus gracilis. The sequence continues at coordinate 68,709 of PVHY01000502.1, read as the reverse complement.
CCACATGTCAGGAATTATTAATGATTTTATGACGAATTTTATTGACAAAGTAGTGTTGATTCCCTCAAGATGTTTTTAAGGCAAAAACAATGCACAGTACTAAAAGTGAAATGCGGTTTTAGTCTCAAACTCTTTTCCCTTTTGAAATGTTGTTGAAACATGTTTCCACAGTTAATGTTCACTTTTCACTTTTGAGCCCTAATACCAAGATTTAGCTTAATTTTTATTAAATTGTATGTGTGTGATGACTTTTTGTCTTTACAACATATCAAGAATTTTTTACATCTGCTATTGTCATTTCACATATGTCTTTTTTAACTTTGTCGGAGGTATAATGAAGTTTCCCCTTCTTCTCCATTCTTCTTATTGATGGAAATGTTGGATAACTCATAGCTAGGGTCAGACTTTAGAGTACTCAATAAGAGGCTTTCTATAACTTAGTGTTATTAACCAAACCTACACATACTTTTTGTTGGGAACTGTGTGCAAGAAAATAAGAATGGGATGGAAGAGGTTGATAGTGGTCTGTGAGGCCAGTACACAGACTGGGACTTGGAGAGCATAACCAAGTCACTATATTTAGAGCTTGGGGTCCTTTTATATCTTGGAAAAAGAATGATTGCAATGAAGCAAAAAGGAAGGAAAAAAACCCAGGATCACATGGTTTGCACACATGGGGTAGGAGGATGGGGGATTAATTAACTAACAGGAAAAATATCTGTGGGGTTAAACACTTTAATCTTTCAGAGACATGTCTCTTCAGTGGGACATTCCTAAAAGGTTAGGGGGGCTTTCATCATGATAAGAGACTTGCCAGCAACCATCAATAGTGTGCCAGAGAGGATGAGAATAATGAGAACAGATATGATGTTCCTTTATCTAAGGCATATCTCTATCCATAATCAGCACTCCACAACTTTTAATTCATTTAAATAATTCTTGTAGTTTATACTCTAAATGAAAATAAATTTTAACATGAAAGAATTTTATTAACAAACTGAAAGTCCTTCCTTTCCATCTGAGTGGCAAAATGGTGCACTGAGTCATATAAATCTACTGCTTTGGGAGCACATACAGGTTTTGAAGTTGAAGACCTAGTCTTGCTCACATCCTTATGCTTTCATTTATGAGCTGTGTGACTCTAGAAAGCTATTCAAAGGCTCTTTCTTCTTATGTAGAGGAGCATTAAGGTGATTAAATAAAATAGCTACTATTCAGAGTGTCCAGCACAGTGCTGCTGCACATCAGATACACTCAGATTACAATCCTTCTCATCCTTTTCTTTCTTCCTGTCCAATACTGCCCTCCCGCTCTGTCTAGGAATCTTCCAATAAACTTATTGGACAACCCAAACTTAAATTTTACTTATATCACTTCTACAATTAAAGAAAATGCATTTTAGAAACAGAAGGATAGAAAGTAAATATTTTCTTGATGCACTTCTCTGGAAAAACATTAGAATATGAATAGAATCATCCTACCTAGTTTACTTTCAAAACTAATTTTATCAGACTTTTAAATTGAAATAGTTCTGGTTTTGGATAACTCAAAGGTGTTTTCCCCAAAAAATGTACTGAATTTTAGTCTTGCACAAAGAGTTTTTCCTTTGCTAAGATTTCAGAAAGGTGAAATGAAGTTTAAATGATTTGTGCTTTTGGGAAGTTTGGCAAGGTCATTTTACATTCTCGGAATAAATTAAGAAAACATGCCAGTCATCACTTTAAAAAATAAATCACCTTCCTAATGGGCAGACCTCAATAATTTTCTCCTACACTTATGCACATACCAAATTCAAGTTTCTTTATCTCTCTCTCCTCAGCTCCTCTTCCTCCTCTCTCTCTCCTCTCTCTCTCTCCCTCTCTCCCTCCCTCTCCTCTCTCTCTCTCTCTCCCTCTATCCCTCTCTCCACGCACACTCACAAGTATGTTTTGAGGAAATGGATGTAACTCTTACATCTCAAAACAGGTTGTTTGGAATGTTAACCCTAAACAACTTCCTTTTCAAAAACTCTGTTAACTAGATAAGAAATCAATGGATTGAAAAAAAGATATAATTCATCTAGGTTGACTACCCAAGTTAAAAAAAAACTTACTGGGCAGAGGTTTTCCCCCAATTACTAATATTTGGAATTCTATGCAAGACTGTCCACCACCTGGTCCTGCTTCCTGCTGTGATGGTGTGATAAGTATAACCACACAAATCTGGTAGTCAGTATGAGCACATGACTCATCTACTCCCCCCTTTTAGTCACTTTTCTGATCATATCCTAGCCTGGATTTTTCCCTTGTGTCTCTGCTTTCACATCACCTCTTTCCATTCTTGTTTCAAAACACTTCTCAAAAGTATGTGACCTTCACAAATTCAAATGTGCTTAATAATTCTAATAGCTACTTAGAATACATGCACCTATAATAAAAATGATGTTTTCCAGCTTCGTATCACATCAAGAAATATATGATGATTTTAGTAAACATTTTGGGACTAGAAGATAACTTGGTGGTTGGTAAGTGTTCTCTTCACTTTCCAGATGAAGAGAACTGAAACCCAGTGATCTTAATTTGTTCAGAATCAAAATCCCAGTGTTCTGACACCTTGCCCAGTGTTCTCCCATAACACCCTGTTTTATTTTATAGTTGTCACACTCCCTTGGTGCAATTATTTTAAGCTAGCTACAAGCATAACTCAACCAATCATGTGACAATACTAGTTTTTATTTTTCATCTCTTACTAATTGTTAACATTTGGAAGTTCATTAACCCCTCCAAACCTCATTTCTTCATCTGTGAAAGGCAGGTAGTGGTAATTTCTACTTTGTGGGATCACTGAGGTTTTATGATCCATCCAACTGACATATGGAAGATGCTCAATAAAAGTAAGTGTGGGTAGTGATGATGAAGATGAATATAGTGGTAAGTGTAAAATATTTCATCTTGCTTGTCATCTGGGGGCTGAATCCTGGTTCTATTCTTATATTTCTTAAATTTACTCTATGAAGGGAGTCTCATAAATGGCAGTTAGCATTCTTACCTTGAGTAACTACATGAAGGTACAAGACAGGGAAGACATCAACAGCAGTCACAGAAGCAGTGAGTAGGTGTGAACAACCTGATGCAAATAATGCTATGAAAATGGACAAGATCTGCCTCTTAGCTTACTTAGTTGGCAAGTCAGATCTCGACCCTGGGGAATGAATACCAGGAATCACATATATATGTGATATAAGGATCACATACCCGATCCTTATGTGACTTGAACACAGAAGCTAATTAAAGAGAGAAGATTGAATCCTGGGCTTGAACCCACTTGCATGATCAGGGAAGACTGTGATCATAAGACACTTGAGTCAAGGCCTGGGATCTCAGCATAGAAGAGGATGGCTCATATTTGGAGAGCAGGCCTGGACAGAATGCACTGTGCATACAGAGGACATAGCCTGGCTGAAACCAATGTTCACCCTTCATTTTCCATTTACTGAACTGCAAAACTTGGCTCCACTTTGGAGCTTTGACTCTATCTCTGACTCTCCCTTCCTTTGGATATGCTTTTCCAGTTCTCCATTTCCACTTATCCCTAGCTTTTCCTGGTTTCTGTCCATTCTTACCCACACAAAACTGATGAAAAAAATTATATTGAGCACTTCATTAATCTCTCTTAATAGCCCCAAAGTGGTATTATTTATCTCCTTTACATAGTTAAGGGCTCATACTTAGAGACATTGGGTGACTGGTCTAAGCTATAAAACTGATGGAAGGATTGTATAGTAGGATTGTATTGTATAGTAAGATAATTACCATTATCCTAAATGATATGACATATTATTTCAAACATGGCAAACAGGACAGCTTAATTACTTATGATCCCTTCTGTTTTCATTCCTACATGCAGTCTCTCTTAAGCCTCTCATTACCAGACAAACACTCGCAGAAACCCATGCACATTCACATGCACACATACACATACACACACACTATCTGCTTGTGTATCACACACTTTATGAACTTAGATTTGAATAGTTATTAGAAATTCCATAGTTCCCTTTGCTCTCTTTCCTGTTCCAACCTTAAGTGCTTGCCCACCCAATCTTGGTTTTGGAATCAGTAAGAACTTCTCTCCTTAGTTCTGCACAGAGCAGTGTAGTCCACACCTGGGCCACAAAGTGGTCTCTCTTTGACCCCATGAGGAATGTCAATGAGCAGCATTTTCTCCTTCTTCCCACTCTGGGGAGAACAACCACTCTGCAACCCAGAAGTTATGGTTTTGTAGACAGACTTACAAGCAGAGAGAAGCATCAGACTTTGGTATAAAATACAGTCACTTCCTGTACCCTGAAAGCTTTATCTTTCAATTTGCTTAAATTTAGCTTATTTTGAAAAAGAGATATGAAGAGAAGTACATCCCCACTCCACCCTGGAGCTGCTCTGCCTTGTGAAGGGATGGACACATCCAAATAGAAGAGGACTACATGTGGCATTTTCCACACCAGGAGTGTGGAATGGACTCCAGATAGACTCCCTGGAAGAAGTAAGGGTATTCAAGTTAAGCTTGAAAGATATACAGAGTTAGTCAGACATAGATGGACAGGAGGACATTCAAAGCCAAGAGAGAGGTACTAGCAAAGGCAAAGCGGAGGAAAGAAAAAAAAAGCAAACAAGCTGTGTGTTGGAAAGGAATAGCAAGCTGTTGCGATGAATGGGAAGGAGTCAAGGCTGAACATTTGAAAGGATCCATGTCTTTCAGGGTCTTATTTGCCATGCTAAAAACCTAGAGGTGACCTAGAGGTGATGGAGAGACCCTGGATCTTCTAAGAGAGGCAATGGTGTGGTCAGGTTTGTAATTTACTGGTTTCAGTTGAGGTCTCCAATGTGAATGTGGAATGAGAGGCAAGACACAAGGCAGAGACACAGTCTGAGAGGGACTTGAAACTAAGGGGCAAAGCAGAGATAAATTTCAGGAGGTAAACTTATCAGGCCCTGATAATAGATTGAATGTAGGGGTGATGAAAATAACAAGGTCAGGATGATGGGGGTGGGGAACCAGTGTATGTGGATTGATGCCATCTACCTACCCCAGGTATACACCTTCGCTACTCTGATTCTCCATGAGAACATAGACAGTGGATCTAATTTCAACATGTTGAGTCTTAGGTGCCTGTGGACATTTAAGTAGAATGTATTGATTTGTTCACAGCCCCCCCTTCTTCAGATCTTTACTGAAATGTCAGCTTTGGTGAGACTATCACTGTACACCACTCACCCTGCCAATGACCACTCCTTCCAGTTCTCCAAGCTGCTTTCTCCATAACAAGTATCACCACCTAACATACTCATTCTTTTTCAGCTATCCATTTTTAATTATCTGCCTTCCTTCACTAACATGTAAGCTCCTCAAAGGTATATGATTTTTACCTATTATAATTAACACTATCTGATTTCATTTGCCTCATTACATATATTCAATAAGTATTTGAGAAATTAAGAAAGAATGAAAGGATGAATAACTGTCAATGTAGGCAGCTGGTTCTGTGAGCCAGTTGTAATGGGAAACTTCCCTCCAGGGAGCCAGCATCTCTGTGAGTATCTCCTGCCCACCTCCTCAATCTACTGAAACCTTTGCCTCCTTCTCATTCACTTTTCCTCCAAAGCAAGACTGTCTCATCTAACTTCCCCGACTATTTGCTTTCATAATTTTACAATGATTATGGTTCTGATTCCTGACAAAATAAAAGCCTCTGGGACTCTAACCTATAGTTTTTGAAGTACATAGACACTCTGGTCAACTCTTAAATACTTAACTTTTCCACAGCTGGAGTTAAATAAACAAAAAAGTATGCTGTTGGTTTGGAATCTGAGAAGTCGGTTTGAATCCTTTCCATCACAACCAGTGAAAAGGAAGAGCCTCGTGAATTGATACATAAAGCAATTTTTAAATCTTTCAAATTGAAAAGGCAACCTAATAATATTTTTTGTTATTACTTGTGCTTGTTTTCCACCATTTCAGAAGTGAAAGTGACTTTCCTGCATGCTTCAGAAATGAATGTTTCTGTCTGTGCACTTGATTTCATTCACACCTAGCCTATTCATGATCTTCCTGATTCCTTTCTTAGACTGTTCCAAACTTTCTAACTGGGGTGACTGTTTCCAGTCTCTGCTCCCCCTCAACCCTAGACTCAACACTGTCACTAGAAGTATATTTCTGACACAAGACTCCAATGCTGTTGCCATCTGTCTCTGTGTCCTCCCATGAATGTTATCGCTGTACTGCTGATCTCCTTGCCTAGAATGTGAATTCCTGGAAGGCTTAGTGTCATTTTATACCAGTGGCTAGTATGACAATTGGCTCATAACAAGTCAGTTCAAACGTCTTTACATGTTCCTCATTTTCTATGGAATAAAGTACAAAGGTAAATATTATTTCAAATCCTCTGTAATTTCACTCAAATTGCTTTTTGAAAAAATCTCCATTTCCTATTTTAATGACCTCCAAACAACAAACATACTGGCTAGGCATGGTGTGCATGCCTGTAGGTGGCAGCCTAGGAAGCCACAGCCGGGGCCAGGGATTGCAGTTCGAGTCCCACTGGGGGCATGTAGTGAGACCTAGTCCCAAAAAAATAGCTGGGTGTGGAGGTGGGTGCCTATAACCCCAGCTACCTGGGAAGCTGAGGCTGGGGATTGCTTGAGTCTGTGGTACCCTGGGCAAAGTGAGTCTGCGGTTTCATGGGCAAAAATGGTGAGACCTAGTCTTGAAAAAAAAACCAAAAAAAACAAAAACAAAAAACAAGCATACTAAGTGTGGTATTCTGGGACATGAGACATTTTGACAGGTATATTTTTTAAATGGCTACTTAATAATGTCAAATATGGTTGGAATTTTTGTTTTATTACCAAGTAACTGGAACAACAGTTACCCTGGCCCAAATTTTTGACATTCATGATCCTAATTGAGTCTCCCCTCTCTTTGAACTTTACCCCACACTGAGCCAAGATGGAGCACATTTTCACCTTGCTTTATAATTTAAAAGTCTGGACTGGAAGCTCTTTGCCAAAATAACCAGATCAACCCCCCCCAGGTCAAATGGGTCACAGAAAATGACCCTCCTATACTGCTTGTGATTTCTTTGACTCACTATGAATCTTCACATCTGTAGCTTGAGCCACATTGTTCCTTTTCCATTAATTTCCATCCCACTTCAATATCCCTTCTTGATTAGAAATGCCCGAATTCTATTTTTTCAACACAAATAGCAACCTCTTGTACACATAATTTTCTGCTCTCTCCTGTTAGCATCAATTTCTTCCACTTTCATGTCTCCAAAAGGGATTCGTTACACTTGCTTTAAAGCAGGTATCACAGTCAGATTGAGTAAAGAGAGAGGTATTATTTACTATTGGGGTAAATGTCTGTTTTTCACTTCTGATTTCTAGAAAGAAGGATTTTCCCTGAACATATTTGGCTTCTTGCTCCTTACTTACTCCCCTTCCTCCTCTCCAGAATCGGCATTATCCAATATCATATCAGTAATTATTGGCAGAATGCCCTGTGCCTTCCCAGACTTGAGAATAAGGGAGCATTCCCAAAGGCCTTCACATCCTCAAATTCCTTTCTTTCCTATATAACCTTCTTCATTTGCCACTTGAGGAAATGGTCCTTTTTTTAGAGTACTAACTGCTACTACCAGGAGTGTAGTGGGGTAACACATTAATAAGGGCTCCTTTGTGGAAACTATCTTGTGATTCAGAGTCTGACTTTCTGAGCAGTAAGTGATACGACTTGGTTAAGTGGGTAATATTATCAGTCTGAAAAGAATCCAGAGACATGGGGGAGGGAGTGTTTCCACTATGCCCTGACAGCTTATGGAAAAGAGAACTTGTATGTTGAGATGTATGCAGGAGAACAAACATGAACAAACACTGCCACAAGCCAAGGATAACCAGAAGCTAAGAGAAAGACCTGGAATAGATCCTTCTCTAATCCCTTAGGTGGAATCATAACCCTTTGTCACCTCAATTTTAGACTTCTAAACTTCAGAGCTGGGAGACAATCAATTTCTGTTGTATAAGGCACACAGTTTATGGTATTTTATTCTGACCATTCAAGTAAACAAATACAGTTAGCTATGTATACACACCCTATAAATCTACATTCTCTTACAGTTCTCAAAGCAAAACAAATTTATAAATATATATATTTAAAATTGTAAGCCAAATATGTATAAAATAACTACATTAAGATTATGTGGCCATTGGTTCAATTTTGCGCAACTAAATTATGTCTCCAGCTATGAATATGTCTCTGGTGCTGTCATTACTGTATGACAAGGTACCTTCTCCTTCCGCTGCCCCAGGACCTTCCTTCATATAGTGTACACCGCTCATTTAGTTTTTACTTGGCCCATTCAAATCTTTTTTCTATATGTTCCAATCATATATAAACACAAGGGGAAACAATGATCCCCACGTTATGCCATAGTTCTTGTTTACAAGGTGATCATCAAAAATAGTCTAGAGTTACTACTTTTAAATGGTAATCAAAATGAAAACACAAAATCAAGGATTCTCTTTGGAAGCTAGCAGCCCCTAGGAACACATTGGCAAACCCCAGAGCACATGAGCTTCCCATCTGAAGGAAGTGTGACCCTGAGGGGCCCTCTGCCTGGTGAGGTTTGCACTGGGAACAGTCCCCCTACTCCTTCCTTTTCAGTTAATCAACTGGAATGTTAGGACAGAGATATTTTCCTGTTGGTCTCACTATTGTTTGTTTTCCTGTGTTTTGTTGACTTCTTCATGTCTAATTCCCCTCCCCCAAAACCCTGAAGAGGCTATGATTGCTCATCCAAAGTCAGCTTCTTTGCTGCCTCTGGTCACCAAAAATGTGAGCTGTGGCCAAGTTTTAAACAGCGTTCTCATGACCTACTGCAAAGACTTTTTTTTTTAAACAAATAACTTCAGTCCAGACAAAATGTGAGTTAAAAACAAATCAAAGACCAGCAGGAAAGGATGGATTTGCATAAGCATTTACTGAAAAAAGTAATGACAACAATGTAAATCTAGACTGCTGTGGTCTTACTTCCCAAAATGCCCAGAGTATGAACCGGAAAGCCAGCAAACCACTTCTCACGCTCTATAATTTGGAAAAGAGAACAAGATTTCACAGTGTTTGGACACCTTTCCTCACTATATTATAAACACATTCTTTTCTTCAAATTTCCGGGAAAACTAACATTTTGCCCAAATCTGGCCCCCCAAAATGAGTTGAAGAATTTATTCAAGGTTTGTTGCAGAAATAAGTACTATAACCTTTGAAACAGTCTAAATTAACTTCACAAATGCTTGTTACTGAGATAAGCAAACACGGAGCATGCTGACTTATTCTTTTGTGGGGTGCCAGACCCAGGGACGAGATGAGAAGAGAGATCTGAAAGTTTAGAGGGCTCAACAGGGCTCTAGTCAAGACAACATTGAAATCAAGATGATTCAGCCTATCATAGAATGTTGATAAAGGGGAGCCTGGAGAGGATACAAAGCACAGGGAAAGAAGTCTTTTTAAACCATGGAAAGGCTTAGATAAGTGATTTCCTTTCTTTAGCTCCTGTCTTCACAAGTATACCCTGAAGAGCTGACCGACCTTAGAAGATATTATCAAAATTAATGGAAGGAAAATATGTATACTCTTCTGTCGCACACACATTATAGAAGATATGCGCAAACACAAATATTAGGTTGAGCCACTTGAAGTTGCTAGTGTTGATCACTTTCACCTATAAAAACAATACAATGGGCAGTGGATAAAGGAAATACAAATCTACACTTTAAGTTGTAATGTAAGCCACTTGACCCAATATGACATACAGAGCGTACAGTGGGTGAAGGAAATAAAAGGTGACAGACCTGTGTTGAAGAAAGAACTTGGGAAAAGAAATGAACTAGGCATGAGACACAATTTGGCGTAAAGACACTATGTTTACATGACTCTTCCAAAAAAGTGATGGGTAAGCTGAAAAAAACCGTATGCTCAACTTCCCAAAGCAAATAAAAATATACTGGATATTGCCTTGATATTTATTCTTTATTTCCTTAATTAACCCGAAGGTGCTGTCTACTGTTGATGCCAGGATGTGAGTCATAATGTTTTGTTCATTAGCCTTCATTTGCTATCACAATGGAATGGGCCAACCCTGATCCAAACACGATCATTTGTTATTCAGCTTTTAGATTTTCAGTGAGCAATGTTCTATCACTTTGCCACCCCCACAGTTAGTCTTGGGAAATGACTTGCCACTCCTAGGTTTTGTCTCCTGATAAGTGACTTAGATATTGACTTCTTGATTAGATGACTTTTCTACCTGGTGGCTGTTGGATCCCTGGGGCTTTGTTCAGTAGGAGGTAGGGTGAGCAATAATAGGAAGTTGGTCAAGATAGTGAAGATTCTGATCAGGAGGGTTTTATATATCACAGTCAGCAGGAATCAGGAGTTGAATGAGGCTACATCAGTTTAGTGGTTATATTGATTCTTTGGGCTTAAAAAAAGCTTAAAAATGCAGTTTTGAAGGACAGGATAAGCAGTCAGCAAGGAGAACTTCATATTGTTTACATCTCAACTTCCATTAACTGCATGAGTTCTCAAGAATTAGGAGTTCAGAGAAACCCTCCAACAATTCAGCGAATACAGACATTTCATCAAGTTTCTCACCAGACAAACACAGACCTGATGTGTTACTCAATGTCTGTATGGTAAAAATTATATGCTGTGGTGCATGTAAGAGAGGAAAGGTCACAGTGGAGGGCATTTCATCCCACAGAAGAGTGGTGCCAACGTCAGTGGGTAGCACCTCAGTGGCTTCCAGTAACCTAAAGAAAAACATTAAACAGTTTCCCTAATGTAACAAATTTTCTTCAAAACGGAAACAGTGAAATGTTGGAATCAATAACAATATTCTAAAGCTTCCTTTCATTGATTTTGCTTGTTTTTATTCCCTTATTTTTCTCCATATTGGTTTCTTGCAATTTTGTAGAGTGGGTGACAAATCCTCTTTGTTTTTACTTTGGAATTCCTTTCCTGCTCAACATTTGAAAAACTCTGCATCAGATATTATTCAGAGCAGGTTTACCAAAAAAAAAAAAAAAAAAAAAAAAAGGCGATTAGAAGTATTGTGTGAAAATACTAAAATCAAATACAAGTCAATAGTCACTTTGGGGTATTATTTTTGATTTGGACCTGGCTTTATAAAAGCCAAATCTATAGCAGGAAAGATAGAATCAATTCCAGAATTAAGGAATACAATTAAGTGTATACTTTGTTTCTTAGATTTTGTTGTTGTTATTGTAAAATGCTTTAGAATGTGTTGGTAGGTGAAAGGTATAAAAGCAATACTTTACAGAGACAGTTCTCAACTCTGCCAGCTCTGTTCTTGGAGCCAGTTTCTGTTTACTGGCCTGGGACTCTCAAAGCAAACAAGTAATTGAATCACGAGCGAATACTGTCAATAACAAACAAAGTGGTTTGGCTCATTTGGTGGTCTACTGGATTCAGGACTCTGACCAAGGAAGAGAAAACTTGGGCATCTTTCACTCTCATGTGTTTACCTCTTGATCCCCTTTGACCTCAGTCTTAGGTTTCTTCTGTGTGACAAGTCTGTTTATTTTTCTCTTCAATTATTTTCTTTAGCTGAGAAACACTAAGGGCAGTGGCTGAGTTGATGAGCTTTGGTGGCAAAGAACTGGGCTTAAAATACTCTACCTACAATTTATTGACTTTAAGAAGTGTTACCTAATTTCCCTGAATTCAGTTTTCTTAACTGAAGGAAATAATAACAATATCTAGCTAAGTATTATTACATAACTAATACTTTATTTGACTCGGTTACTAAGTAAATATTAGCTATGTTACATTTTCCTCCTGTTTAACTTGTAACTTGTTTATATAATGCCATACAGTTGTATAAGGACAGATGAGCCAACAAGAAAACTCCCTGGAATAAATGCAGTTGATGTAAGGGATATTCTTTTGAGAATGATTAGCTTGAATTACTGCCTCTTTCTCTTTGCTTATTCTGCACTACCTTTTATGTCTGAACAGCAGGATTAGCCTAGTGAAGACTAAGAAGCAGCCGCAGAACTTTAAGAGTATTAATAATTTTTCTCAGTACATACCATGCCAGCAGTCCCCTCTCCTGTTTACACACTGGTTATCCTGCTTTATATTGATCATCATATCATCCTGACTACCCAATTTAACCAAGACTCTTGACTCTAAGATAATATTTTCTGGCAAGTTCATTAGTAGATATCTCTAAGATATCTACTAATGAACTTGCCAGAAAATATTATGTTGAAGGAGTCATTCTATACTGGAAAGCATCTAAATGGATAAGTCAGATATTCACTTAGTATGGGTAAAGAAGAAAGGGAAAGAGGAGGGGGAGGGGAGAGAGGAGAGGTGAGTTAAAAGGAGTATTTTTTTAAATAAGTAATATATATATAAATATATATATATATATATATATTTCACATCATTGTAGTCCCAGGGGTCACACACCACCTCCCCTCCCTGGCCGCTCAAGCTAGTCCCCTCCCCACCGTTGCATGCTTTTGTTTGGTTGTTCATGTATCAGTGAAACCATTTAGTTTTTCTTTCTGACTTGTTTCTGCTAAGATGATTTCTTCTAGGTACAGCCATGTTACCATAAATTCATCAAAGTTGTCATTTTTAATTGATGAGCAATATTCCATTGTATGTATATATATATATATACATATATATACATATATATATATATATACATATATATATATATACCACATCTTTTTCATACATTTGTCTGTTTTGAGACATTTGGGTTGCTTCCATGTCCTTGCAATTATAAATAGTGCTGCCAAAAATATCGGAGCACAGGTGTCCTTTTGTACCCACATTGAAGTCTCCTTTGGGTAGATTCCCAGAAGAGTAATTGCTGGTTCAAATGGTAATTCCATTTTCATTAATCTGAAGGTCCTCCACACTGCCTTCCATAGTGCCTGGACCAGTTTGCATTCCCACCAGCAGTGTAAGAGTGTTCCTTTCTCTCCACATTCCCGCCAGCACTTGTTGCTGCCTGGTTTGTTTGTTTGTTTGTTTTTCTTTTTTCTTTTTTTTTTTTTTTTTTGATATGGGCCATTCTTGCTGGTGTGAGGTGGTATCTCATTGTGGTTTTGATTTGCATTTCTCTGCTAGTGAAGTTGAGCAGTTTTTATGTGCCTGTTGGCCATTTGTATTTCCTATTTGGAGAAGCATCTTTTTAGTTCCTCTCCCTATTTTTTAACTGGGTTTCTTGCTTTGTTTTTGTTATGTTGTGTGAGTTCCTTATGGATCTTTGTTATCAATCCCTTATCACTTTTGTGGAGGGCAAAAGTTTCCTCCCACCCAGTTGGGTTTCTTTTTGTTTTGTGTTTTCTCTCTTTTGCTGTATGGAAGCTTTGTAATTTGATGTAGTCCCAGGTGTTTATGTTTTCCTTCATTTTTTTTTTTTTGGTGGCTATAGATGTATCAAAAAATGAATTTCTGAATTGTAATTCATGGAGAGTTTTGCCCAAGTTTTCCTCTATCTATTTTATGGTTTCAGGTCTTACATCCAAGTCTTTTACCCATTTTGAATTGGTAGATACAGTCGAGAAGATTATAAGAAAACACTTTGAATCCATGAAAGATAGAGAACTGAGAAATGTAGAATTTAGTGTAGGCTACTGAGAGATAAGCAAGAACAAAGAAACTAGGGGAGAAAAGAAACGTAAGTCTAGGGGTGTCTCCTAGGTAAAAGGCAGGCTTTGTGCACATCACAGAGCTGATGTTGGACAACTAGAATTGCCCCTGGGAAAGAGGTACAACTCCTGCGTGAGGGCTGCCAAGATGATTGTTAAATGTTTTAAAGGTGTCAAACCCTCTAGGAATCCAGATGTTCTCACATAGTAATCACTTGATCAATCTTTAGGTAACGGTCTTTTATAGGTCATCAATTTCTACTTCTTTCTTTTCCTCTTCCTCTTCTTCCTTTCTTTTGGCTCTTAGATAACCTGCCAATACTGGTAGGAATGCCAGGAACACTAGGAGCTACCTAAGTACCTGTTTCTCATCTTCAGTCACCTTGCAGACTGATTTTGATTGTAAAATTCCAGAGCACTATGTTCTCAAAGGCAATGATTGGTGAGGAGAAAGGTTAAGTAGAAGTCTCTTACAAATGTGTTCAAATAACAAAGAACTTGATTTGTCATACAGAAAACAGTTTGTTTACCTCTGCCTTTATCTCCACCAAAATGCTCTATTTTCTACCAGTTCTAATTTCTCACCAATTCCGAAGAATCTTATGAAAAATTCACAACGTCTTAGAAGTGGTTTCTAGTTGACATACTTCCACCCAACCTGTTTTTCTGCTCCTGTTTTTCTGTAGCACTATGTTCAAGTGTAGTAAGAAAAATACCTACTAAAAGGGAATAGATCAGTTTGAATTTTTCCTTGTTTTATATCTCTAAGATTATCTTTTCTACTTCTTGCATGTCCTCTAAAACTAAGTAGTGCATTTCATGCATAATTGATGCCCAATAAATATTGACTGACCTTCAGTAGTGACAAATAGTAATAGCAATAAGTAACATTAATGAAAATAAATTTCGAGAACTTGTTATATGTCGGGTAAAATGCTGCTGTTATATATACATATATATTATCTCTATTCTTCATATTAATATGAAAGGAATATAGTGTTCATTCCTAACTTACTAGTGTAGAAAATGAAGCTCATCAAGGCTGAATAATTGTGCCAGAATCATGCAGATGATATAGTGAGGGGACTCAACTGTTATTTAGAATCTGAATTGTGCCCTTTTGTAATTGCCTATTTCAATTTGGAACATTTTGCTTTTCTAACTTTTCTTCCTTAAATGACTTTTAAGGAAATATTAGGTCACTTAAATTTGTTATCTATGGTTCTTTTGTATGTGTGCTTGTGGAAAATCCAGGAGTGATTCATACATACAAAATCAATTCCAAAGCTTTTATTGAAGGTATGCAGCACCCTCCTCCCTGTCCCAAGGGCATGGTTCACAAATCTTTATGACATTTATATTTTCAGTCAATGTAAGCCACAAATATTGTCTGGATTTGAAGCCAGAAAACATGACTCACATTATTTAATGACTATTTGTACCTTAAAATCTTATCAATTTATAAGAGATTACAAACAATTTCTTTAAAATGTATGCATTTATGCCAGTAGTACTATAATGTTTAGGTCACTAATGTTCTAATTGAATAAAGACCATTTACAATTTACATTTACAATTTGAATTTGGACCTACGTGATTATACATTTAATCTCTCTATTAGTTGAGTAACTTTTGAGTACTGACTCTACAAATCAAGAATTAATTTATAAATGAAATAATTTCAAGTAGTAGGAGCCCACAGAAGACCAATTATGAATTATATGGAAGTTAGGTTCATAGAAAATTCTCTTCAGACCACTGAAAATATCAAAACCTCTTCCTGATCAATTATATCCTGATCAGGGAGTTGTTTATATCACATTTTGTTATTTGTTTTCTTGAGAGTCGAACATGCATGCTAAAAGGACAATTGCATTTCTATTGCAGAGCGAAGAGCAGAAAAATATACTTTATAATAGGTAGTCTGGGTTAGGTTGGTGCAGGTAGTCCAAATAAGTTATCAACATTTATATTTTTACATCACCACTGCCCTAACATCCTTTACTCTAAATTTGACTTTAGATTTGAAATTGGAGTTACTTAAGGAGAATGACAATGTTATTGTGCTCCAATGTTAATTTGGAATGAAGAACACAACTGCTGGACAAAAATAGGATTATTAGAGAATCATACCCCATAGTCTTTATATTCTTTTCCACCAAGTGACACCCATATGAGAAATATAATGGAGATCAGAGTTTTCTGATGTCATTTAGAGGCAGACCAAAGGGCACTGAGTCATCTTCAAGGGATATCCCTAAATATTATTGAAGTAAATATTATTGAAGTAAATATGAATATGTCAATTCTTACTCTTAAAATTGCAAAAAAGAGAAACAAAAAGTGTAAAGCAGCACAAAAAAATAAGAAAATGAAAGGACTCACTAATACTTTTTCTGAAATTTATGAAATGTTAACAGTGGAGTTTCAGTGCTTCATAAAATTCTGTTTGATATTTTCTTTTACTAATATGCTCAATGCATTCTTCACAGAAATAGAACCAAAAAATCTTAAAATCTGTATGCAATTACCAAAGACATCAAATTGTCAAAACAATTCTGAGGAAAAAAAAGAACAAAAATGAATTTACTGTAGATGCTGACTTCAAACTATGGTACAAAGCTATAGTAATCAAAAGAGTGTGGTATTAGAATAAAAGCAGGCATGTAGATGAATGAAATAGACTCAAGAGGTCAGAAATAAGCCTATACATATATGGAAACTAAGTTATGATACAGGCAGTACGAGAATAAAATGCAGGAAGGAAGTTTCTTTAGTAAAAGGTGCTAGGTAAACTAGATAGTCACATGTAAAAGAATAAATCTATACCAGTATCTTATAATATATACAAATATGCTTTATATTTATATATATTGTATCTTATAATATATACAAACAAACTCAAAATAGAATTTAAGACTTGAATATAAGATCTGAAACCACAAACTATTGGATATAGATGATAAACTTGTTAACACTGGCCTTCATGCAGTCTTTGGATTTGCCTCCAACAGTCAGGACAACAAAAGATTTAAAAATGACTTAAATATCTGACAGCAGATGAGTGGATTAAGAAGATGTCATGTGTCATGTCATATATATATGTATGTATGTTATACATATATATACACACACAGCTATAAAAGTAAAAGATGAACTCTTTCCATTTGAGACACTATGGATGAAGCCGGAGGGTATTATGCTAAGTGAAGTAAGTACAAAGAAGAAAGATAAACACCATAGACTTTACTCATTTGTAAAACATATTTAAAAAAGAAAACAAATGAACACAAACCTTTAGACTCTGACAACAGAGTGGTATTTATCAGAGGGAAAATACAGGGAAATGGAATAGGTAAAGATGGCCAATTGGATGGTGGTAGATGTTGAATTGGATGGTGAGCACTTGTAGGTGGTGGTTTTTGAGGTGAAAAATTGTATATTTACACAATGCTGAAAGACAATATTGCCACAATAATAAAAATAAAGTTACATTCAGCACTTATAATATTTAAAACATCACTGAAATTAAATATTTACAATGTACAGTTTTTTATTTATGTGATTATATAATACAAATTAATAAATACACTTATAAAAATGCATTTTCTTCTGAAACAAATTATTATAATAAATTGCTGAAACAAGGTATTCATAAAATTAGAAAAAATGAGAGTCCTCATTTTTATTATTTGTCAGTGAAGTTCTCCCACACAGAATTTCCTATATGAATCTCAATAGTCATGTTTATAATCTACATATTGGGAAAATATTTTATTTTGTTGTCATAATTCAATAATTCATCTCTATTAATTATATGAGCTTAGTCATGAAAATGCCCAAGTTTTCAAATGGTTTGCATTTTTAAACTTTTTATATTTCTAGGTTATCTGTTATGATAATGTCACTCTCACTGCTTTCTGATATATTTTTCAATTGGAGAAAAAGAGGTGAAATTACAACTGGTACCCTGTGCCATTTATGGAGGTAAGCACTGTATATGATTGTCATTCATCTCTCAGGAGAGTGGAAACTAGGCTGAGAGTGGATAAATTTATATCGATTTCATGAGAAAGCCATCTTGTTGTCTTATTTCCTGATTTAATGGTAGGTTTGGAGAAGGGGGTTATCTTAGTCTGGGGTATTTGTGATCTGCTCCTGTCCTCCTCAGCACATCAGAGCCTACAATAACATAGTGAGTGATGATGAAGCAAATGTCAAAATTATTAATCTAATCTGGATAAGACAAAATACCCAGGGAATGGATGAAACATTGTGATGGATGTCTCCATTTTTATTAACTATGCAGCGAACTTGCCTCTTCAATCTGAAAGCACTCCAAAGTCAGACAGAAGTTGCATATATAATATATGTACAGAGTTTGCCACTGGAAGAAGAATAAAACAAATTCTGTATTTAACAGTTTGGTTGATAAACTTCAGTACTCTGCTTATTTGAAAAATATGGTCAAGCCTCATTGGTGTTTGAAGATGTTTTGGTAATTTTGGAAAGAATTTTGGTTTTGGAAAAAATTGACACATATCCTGATTGATGTTTAACAGACAAATGGCTCATTTCTACATCTGGAATATATTATCCCTTTCAGGGTTGGACTCTGTTAAAATGGTCCTGGCAGCCAGGTGATTGGGAAAGATTCCCAAATTGAAACATACTAGTAGTGTCCTTGGGTTGTGACATGTAGGGAACAGTGATCCCAGAGCTCTGTCAAGTCCTTTACATACTCTCCCTGGCTGTCTGAAAAGACTCACTCAGGCTCTTGGCCACACTAGTGAAAGCCAAAGCAAAAGGACAATGCTTGACCCTTGTTTCAGATAAGTGCCTTTTCCCTTCTAAGCTACCTCCCTGCCTCTATACCTACTTCCCTCTCCTTTTCTCTTTTTCCCTCCTTTTCTCCTCTCCCTCCCCTCGAGGTTCCCTCCTTTTTCTCTTTCCTCCTTCCCTCCTTCTATCTTTCTCTTCCTCCCTTCCCCCATTGCTCCCTTTCTTCTTCCCTCTCTCCCTTTCTTCCTCCCTCTCTCCTTCACTGCAACCCCTCTGTCCTTTCTTTTATCCTTCCTTTCTTTTCAATTTCCTTCTCTTCCTTTCTATGTCAGAAGACAAATTACAAGTCCCTTTTTCTCAGTCAATTTTAGAGATAAAACCTATGCATAAAAAGCAAAATTTGCATTTACATTTAAGGTCATTCAACAAAGGATGAAGTCTTTGTTTTTACCCATAAATTTTTACTTTGGACAAAATAATGAACAAATTTGCTCTATCTTTGAACACAAAGTAGGACAAACTAGAGACAAGAAATACTCTAACATTTGAGCATATAATAGTGTCCCAATGAGGTTCAGGCTCACAATTTTTTGATCCTTGAAGTGAAATCTTAAGATTTGAGATAATCACAGCAAAAAAATCTGTGATAATCACCTTGAGACAGTCCCTCATTTATATCTGTTCATCTATTACTTGTTCACCCAATCAAAAGTTAAATCAAGTCCCTATTTTTAAAGGCATGGGTCTAATCTCCATGGACAACAAGATGAATAACAATATTCTTATGTTTTTCAGTTCCCACTCCCAAACTGTATGCAAACCTTCATTGGTGTAAAAGCAAATAACCAACTGGGTGTTGAAACTTTAGCCCTGATATAGCAACCAAGGTTTGGAGTTCCTGATGTAGCAGACTATAAAAATTTTCCCCAAGTTGATGAAGTAGCTAACTCATAACTGGACCTATGAGTAAAAATATGGCTCATAAACTTTCCTCTGTACAGCATTTAAAGTTGCTCTAGCTAGGCCAATTAGCCTTCCAATGTCTTATATGTGTTAAAAAAAAAAAAGTAGTTTGGAGCCGGGCATGGTGTCTTGTGCCTGTAAGCTTCAGCCTATGAAGCGGCTGGGGCTAAGGATCACGGTTCGAGTCCCGCTCGGGACAACACAGCGAGACCTAGTCCCAAAAAATAGCTGGGCGTGGTGGTGCACGCCTGTAATCCCAGCTACCTGGGAAGCTGAGGCTGGGGATTGCTTGAGTCCGTGGTACCAACATGAACCTGCGGTTCCATGGGCAAAAATAGCGAGACCTAGCCTAAAAAAAAAAAAAAAGTAGTTTGGGGAAATATGGTATCCTAACTATACTAGTCATGAGACTGAAGTTTTAATCCCAGCATCACTTTCATCTCTTTGTGTGGTTTTCAGGAAGTTTCTCAATGTCTTTGAACATGTTTTTCATTGAAATATAAAGACATTAGACTAGATGAAGAAATCCTTTTGAAATCTATAAATCTATGTTATTTACAAACTACATTCTTATATTTTTCAAATCAGGCTTTAACTCTGTCACTTGAGTTATAAATCTTTTCTAGTGCCTGCCTTAAGTGTCTTAGGAAAGGATGTTTTTTAAATAAGAAATATTATAGAGAACTAATGATTTCACTTTTTCCCTTGTATAATCATTTTTAGTGAAAATTGAATTTTAAGGAATAGCTATCAGTTGTCTCTTAACATTAGTATTTTGGTATGATATATCAACTTCCTACAAATTCAGAAAATTCAAAACCAACAAACCCTTAGCCACATTATTGGGGAGTGCTGACTCTTTTCCAAGTGGGATTTTAAATTACAACAAAAATGAAGTGAAACCTTAAGATTTGAGATAATCACAGCAAGAAATCTGTGATGATCACCTTGAGCTGGTCCCTCATCTGTCCATCTATTCACTTGTTCACCCACTCAAAAGTTAAATTAAGTTCCTATTTTTTAAAGGTATGGGTCTAATCTCCATGGACAACAAGATGAGCAACAAAATTTTTGCACTAATCTCAAGTAGATCAGGAACACATTTCTCTAGTCGTGCATGCACTGTTGTAAAAGCTGCTGGTAAAGTTAAATATTTTATATAGTGTTTATAAATATCATTTGGCAAATTGTTGAACAAGAGAAATATAGTCTTCCTATGGTATTATACACTTTTACCAAAAGAAAAATTTAATAAGGAGTAGTAGTTAATACTTCCAAGAGTTTGTAAATTTCATGACTCTCATGTTTTTATACAATAATATGCCTCAGATCCTGGAACCACAGAGTCAATCTTCAGAGTCCAGAGTGCTAAACATTATACTATGGAACCCACTCAGAGTTAATCTTCTAGAATATCACTTAGTGATATGAAACATAGACATAATGCTAGTTTATTAGTTATGGTCAATCATCTGTTGCCTTGTACTTCCATGTATTCAAAAGAATATTTCAATATATTCTACTAAGTAGGATTTTAAGCTAACATTTTTTAATGTCTTATAGTAATTTTTCAACCTTGTGGGATTATAGTACAATTTGAATTTTTTTTTAAATTGAAAATTCTAGCAAACACATAAAAATTAAGACAATTCTAGAGTCCATGGATTACCTTAGATGTCTGATTTTAGAAGGAAATTAAATAAATCATCAGAAGGATGGATTTCAAAAGAAGGACAATCTTTAAAATATTACATGGGGGCTTAATGAAATACCTCTGTATGCATGTGTCTTAATTGAAGCAGTAACTTGTGCTTCTGATCTTGCTTCTGAAACTATAGCCCACACTGTCCAAGCAGCTTCAAGATTTGGAGCAGTAAGAGCCAACTTGATTTCACTAGTGTTTTCTGAGATACTCTGTTGACATCATAAGGTTATGATGCCTCTTCGAAAATGGAGGATATAATGAAGAAAATGTCATCCTCACTGAAGATTCCCAGTTTTGAACATACTCTAACTCAAGCAATTGATTTTAGGCTTGAACATTTTGCCAGTTATTTTCTAAGTTGCTTCTCTTTTAGATGTGTCTCTCTCAACATTTGACAGCCCTTTGAAAGGCTCATGCATGTTTTTCCTCCTGGCAAAGTACTTATTGTTGCCAGAAGTGACTTACTGCCTGATGGAGGTTACCTAGTGAAGACTTGTGTAGCTGCTTGAAGAGTTGGGTTTCCTTGAGAATGGGGGTAGGGCAAGTATTTAAGGGGTTGGGGAATAAAGGTAGTGTAAAAACTGAATGTTGATAGTCTAATTGGTTGCTCTCTGCTGCATCATATCATGAATCCATGAATTAGGGTTCAGGATTCCAGCAAAGTTGAGCACCCCTCACTTTTGATGTTGTCCTGTGTGACTGGAATCTATGGCAATCTTAGTTCCAAACAGAGTGCGATCACATTAAGGGTTGTGAATGTTCTCCTTGGTCTGTGTTCTGAAGCACAATTTGGAAATTTATGAAAAAAAAATCTTTTTTTTCTCATTTAAGAGTTGGGTTTCAGTATTTGCATCTAGTAAAGCCCTAGCGTTCTTGCAAGATAAACAGAAATAGCAAAGTAATATGACCACGATGTTCAAGGACACTGATGTCCTCAAGGACAAATTGTCCCAAAGGTAAAGATAACTATTCTTCAGTGAGAATTGGTATAATCCTAATCACTGAGTTTATGCAATCATTGAACTCCAAGAGTAGTCAAAGTCAAAGAAATTCTCCACTTGGGAGAAAATACCATGTCTACTTTACATACATAAATTGTCAAAACACTGAGTTTTTCATCTCATGTCCCCAAATCACAATTAAGGAAACAAAATAGAATCAACCCAGATACTTTCTGAGGTCTTTAAGGGTTAAATGATATATCAATAATTGAGGGGTAACACTATAAATATTGACTTGACCCAAATTTTCTTCTCTAGGGATTGAAGGAAGTGTAATAGAGTTTAACAATTGTTGATCATTTAAATTTTAGGGTAGTCCTTTTTGCTGCCTATGCATTGCCATCCTGGGTCACATACAGCTACCAGAAACTACCAGAAAAGGTCTATCTTAGCAGGCTCTCCCATGTTGCCAGTGTCCCCACACAACTGAAATTGACAAGAAGCAGCAGATTTGGCCAAGAAGGGCCTGACTCCCTTACAAATAGGTATGACTCCATGAAACTCACATGACACTGCCCAGATTTGTCTTGTGATAGGCAACAAAACCTTGAGAATTCTGAAGTCCAAAGGGCTTGGTCCTGATCTTCCTGAGGATCTCTCCTATTTAATGAAAAAGCTGTTGCTGTTTGAAAGCATCTTGAGGGAAATTGAAAGAATAAGGAGGCTAATTTCTGTCTGATTCTGATGAAAGTCGTATTCATGGTTTGAGTCACTATTTCAGGATGGAAAGGCCCCTCACTCCCAGATGGAAATATTAGTCATCTGCAACCATGGCTGCATAAATCTGTTTATACACTCGTGATAAAATCATTGTTGAACTAGGGGAAAAAATCTTTGATGTTTTGGAAATAATAATAGTACTCCACAAATGAAATGTAAGTTCTATCTTCAGTTATAAAGCAATCATCTGCTCTTTATATTACATTCCTACTCTTCTCTGATTTTGACTTAATAGTATATTTAAAGGCAGGTAATGCAGATATTCAATGCTACCTGCCATCTCGCCACATTTTGATTAGGAAAAAAAAATTCTGATTCCAAGCTGGCACAGCAAACTTATCCTACATATTAAACTAATGAATGCTTGAAAAATTTGCCGTAAGAACTTCCCTAACTTGGGCAAATGTTGCAGAAGGAGGGAAATGTGTGTGTTTATCAATTGTATACTAGTAGTTATGTGAACTGAGTACTTTTTGTCAGAAGTCTTTGCTGAATTAAAAAAAATGACTGGGGGGGTGGGATGATCTGGAGATGACATCTGTCACCCCATTGACTGTCACTGTTGATTCGGTGGATTTGGCTGGCTAGACAGGTGTTCCCTTTCTCCCTCACCGCTCCATGTGTCTCTATGTGCAGCCCTTTCAAAACTGCATGCTTGCTCGTTCACTCATCAGAAGAAGATGGCCTTCCCCCAGCAGAGGCAAGAGCATACAAGTAGCTGCGCTCCCCTGCTAGAATTCCCACGCAAGTTTTCAAAAAGCATGATTGTAGTTGGCATGTTTATTATCTTACACAAATGTCACTAAATGCTTTAAAACAACCTAAAGCCTCAAATTTGAATTTCTCTCGTTTTCATTAGTGCTTGCATCTTAGCAGCTGTTTTCACAGTGCCAAAATAAACTCTTATCATTATCATTAATTTGGGTTCCAACTTTGGCTGTTACTAAACATTAAGCATTTGTTATTAGTGCTGAGACAGGTGATCTAGGTGTTAATAATGCCAACAACGACAGAAACGACTATTGCAGTTATTGAGCTGTATGGTTTTTATCCTGTGCTAGGTGCTGTCCAGTTAAGTTCTCTCCCAATCCTGTAAGACTGAGTTCATTATCTCCACTTCAAAATGAGGTAACAGGCTTTGTCTGGGTGTGGGGTCTGTATCCAGCCCCCACACAGTATTCATTATCTATTTCACACATTCCAAACTAAGTTTTTGGGAAGTAATTGTATTGTTTGTGTTGAACACATACATCTGCCTTTCTCTCTGGAAGTAAGTAGCATAGTTTTCTCTACTCATTACTGATGAACCACCATGGGCACCATGTGCACCATAAACTGATGCTGGCGTGTGGATGCTCCAGCCGGCACCCTTGGGTCATGTGCTGTGCTAGGATCTCTTGCTCCAGACCACTGAGGCAGTGCCCTTATGGGTTTTGACTTTTACCTTTCTTCCCTAAATATGTGAAAAGGAAGGGATTACTTAATCAGACTTGAAGAATCTATCTAAACAACCCTTTAAAAGAGCTGTTACTGTGGCATTCACCCAGATCAGTGCTGCATTTCTTTCCAGATGTGGAGCTATTAGCTGCTGCTGCACAGGATTGTGTCAGAAGATATAGGTTTGCAGTGTCCCTGAGGCAACGCATCCCACCTGTGGTCAACCTAGGGAGATAAACCAGACTTCTCTGAAGAGGATGTCAAAGGCATCCCAACTCTACAAATTACTGTTGGTTTCCTTCTTGTTTTTATAAATATCTTATTTTTCCTTGCTAATTCCCTAAAACAGCTTTCCCTAATCTGTGTACTCAGCAACTCCAATGCTGGGAGAGGCAACGTAAGCGCGTTCCAAGCTCAAATAATTGACAAAACTACTCCGAGCTGTACTTGCTCTGAGACTTTCCCCATGTCACGATACTCTCAGAAGTCCTCCAGAAAACTGGTTCACAGTTTTTCCTAAATGGATTTAACTATAGAGATTTCTCTCTTTCCCCCCTCCTTCTTTCTTTCCCTCCCTTTTTTCTCCCCTACAATTAGCTTCATGGAACAGCTCAGAAAATAAATACACAGGAATTACCTGAAAATATACATTAAATTATAGAAGATATAGTGAGTCAGTTGAGATGAAAAATATATTACAATTTTCTCATCTTCATCTTCATGTTAGTTGTACCAGTCCTGGCACAACTGGGGCCAGAAAGGATTCTATGTATTAAGTAGAGGGTCAAAGAGAGAAAGCCAGAAAGAGTGAAAAACCCAGAAATGGGTAACACTGAAACCTCACCAGCTCCCGGTCAGGGGATGAGGGGGAGGAGAGATGATGGGACTACCTCAAAAGTCCTAATGGTCTGGGAAGAACTTTGATGGGATTGCCTAAGGGGAATAGGAAACATATACACACAAGGGGTATATCCACAGGGAGCAGTCACCTTTCCCTAGGACCAGAGTGGAAAGAAGTTGGGCCTTTTCTCATTCTGCTCTGCAGCACCTTTCCCTTGGCAGTACTTACCTCCCAGACTGCTGACCAGGGAAAAGCAGCAAAGGTCAGAGCTGGGAAATTAAGGACATGACCTTCACCTTAAACCTAAGCAATTATCCTTCTCCAAAACACAGGGAAACATAGGGTAACATTTAAAAACTAGGAATAAGTCATGATGGATGATTCAAAGACTTTTTCCTATGCAACTCAGAGAAAACTTAAAATAAACAAGGAGACCATTTGGGGTCATTTTCATACCCAAGACGGAGATAATTCCATAGCCAAAAACCAGAAAGATGTGATCCATCTTCACATTTAATACAAGGGAATGAAAATACCTTTAAAGACATTTAAGTTGAATTTGGGGGTCCGAAAACGTCTTCTTAGGTAAATTGCAGAATGGTCTGAGGAACATACCCTAGGATATTTCTGTCTTTTTAGAAAAAAGACAAAGGGATCAGGGCTTCCTGGAACCGATCCTTACAGAGAAAAGTTTAGATCTAAACATCTGAAGCACCTTCCACTCAGATTTAGAGCCCCTGTCTTAAATCAAGATTTTACCAAACACATGCTTGGGAGTGGCAGGTTTTTGCTCCCCTATAGAGTCAGTCAGTCCTACTAAATTTAACCCTTTACTGGCATAATTTCATAAAAATCTCATTGATTTCCATGTGAACTAATCTAAATATCCCTCTTTGACAGACAAGGAAATTAAGGCTCAGAGATAATAAACAAATTGCCCAAAGGCAGGGAGCTAATGAGCAGCAGAATCTGGAATTTGGCAGTATAAAATACTCCAAGACCAGTGCTCTCAATCTCTACTCTTGGCCTCCACAAATTTCGTTAAAAGCTGGATCACTGCTGGGCATGGTGTAGCGTGCCTGTAAGCTTCAGCTTATGAAGTGGCTGGGGCTAGGGATTGTGATTCGAGTCCTGCTCAGGACAACATAGCGAGACCTAGTTCTCCCCTGCCCCCCAAAAATAGTTGGGTGTGGTGGTGTGCGCCTGTAATCCCAGCTACCTGGGAAGCTGAGGCTGGGAATTGCTTGAGTCCGTGGTACCCCAGCAACATAAGCCTGCAGTTCCACGGGCAAAAATAGCTAAATCTAGTCTCAAAAAAAAAAAAAAAAAAAAGAGCTGGATCACTGAAGAGATAAAGGAGCAACACCTATCCTACAGGTCATGGGTTGAGAGAATTTCTTTACAATTAGATCTAGCTTATTATATTTCTTAGATATGTTCCAGTTGCTTGTTCAAAACGTTTCTGCCAAGAATTAGGACTTTCTTTCACTCATTGTTATCAGTAGGAAAAAGTTGAAGCCTTCCCAGGTCATGCAGTTGTGGCTGGATTCTCAGGAGACTTCAATCCAGTGGATGAATGCTGCGGCCGATCAATAGAACACCGGGATGGCCACTTTCTTCCCTGTAGACCAGTACTAGAGACATGAAATCATCCCAGTAATCACATGGGGATAGAAATCTTTGCTGGCAATTCAGGCTTTCAAAGAGTTTCTGTCTATAATTTTCTAAAATATTTAGAAGAACAGCAAGGGAGAAACTCTCAGTCAATTAATGATGTTCTGAATGGGCTCCACACTCATAACTGTGCCAATGAGATCTCAGACACCAAGGAATACAATTCCTAGCAGGTCATGAACCTGACTTCCTGAATGAAGGTAGGCGGTGCTGGGAACAAGGGCTAGGCTTAAGCAGCCATGCTTAGCTTAAAACTGAACACATCTGTGCTCTAACTCTTCCTTTTTGTGGCTTAGACTTGCACCCTGGTATCTCAGCTCAAATGGTGTCATTGGTAGGAAGTAAAGGTCAATTAATTTTTTTCTTTGTTTCTCTTTCTCTGTCTTTTTACCTTCTGACTTTCTCTCTCTTCATTACCATTGTATATTACTTAAAAAAAATTTTTTTCTGAATGTCTGCTTTAGGGTCTTATCCTAAGTTCCTAAGTGCACAGGTGAAAACTTAGAATCCAGTCACTACCATTTCCCTTGCAGATTGCCCTGTAACAAAATTAACTAGAGTATAAAGAATTTTATAAATATTAGTCTCTTTAATGCATAGCATTAAGATACACTGTGTAATTTTTATTTTATTCTCAGTTTTATGGTAGGTTCAATGAAGGCCAACATACCTTGGAAAATATGTAGATATAGCACACTGACAGCATAGCAAGTTTTTCTACTCTAAAAAGTATGTTTTACAAAGCCTTTAAAACTGACTATACACCAATAAACCAATTTTATATTTTATATGTACATATATGTCTATTAAAGCTCAGGGTATTACAGTAATTTATTTCTAAGTTTTTTCCAATTATGAAATAAGTTTATACTTTTTTATTTATTCCTAAATCAGAAGATTTGTTATTTAAAAATACCTACCAATTTCTAGTCAGTGAATGAAGGCAGCATGGTGAGAAAAGACTGTTTTAAAATAAACTTTTTGCTTCATCATATGAATACTAAGAATCTTTAAATATATTGAAGTTTTTGTTGAAACCACTAAGCCCCATTTCTCTAGCTTGTTTTCATTTCTACTAGTTACTGCCAAACAACCCTGATTTTTCCCTTTTCAAAGACATTTGGGCAGGGATGGGCTAGAATGTGTTCTATTCCTGGTTGTTTTCTGTTGTAGTATTTGGCTAAATCTGGCAGAGGTGGACACTCAGCAACTATTCTTCTTAACAAAACAGAATAAAAATTTTAATTTATTAGGAAGCAAGTCCAGGATATTAAGTTGTGGCATTCAGATGTCCGATTACCAAATAGAGCAAGAACTAAGGAGAATTTCCTCTTTCTCTCTCTCTCACTCTCTCTCTCTCTCTCTCTCTCTCCCCCCCCTCACCTCTCCCTCCCTCCCTCCTTTACACTCCCCTCTCCTGGCTCATTCCTGTATAAATATAGCCATTCTGAAGAGCATGTAATTCAGATGTTAAAAGTAAATGACCTTCTGCAGTTGTAGCAGACCAAATGTAGCAATTTTGTACTCAACCTATGGATTATGCCATGACTGTGATTAAGTTACATGGAACACTCTTCCATCTTATTCCAGGGTGTAAAGATGAGTGTTTATATTCAAGCTTAGTTCTCCTTTGTGTGCAGATATTTATTTTTTTAAATTTTTTTATGATTAAGGTAAATGCATAATACTGTATGTGGTTTAGAGAAATAGGTTCACATTTCAGATATGTATCATCACACCACACCACCAAATCACTCTTATCCTTTTAACCATAGACCAGTGGGCCCTTCCCCACTTCTCCCCACACAGGAATAAGAAATATTTGCACATCATACATTGTACAAGACTAATCAAGATCTTCAAAGAACTCATAAAACTTGGTGAAAAGAAAACAAGAACCCATTTGAAAGTGGGCAGAGAGCCAAACAGACACTTCTTCAAAGAAAACATACAGATTGGGCACATGAAAAAATGTTCAACATTTCTTATCATCAGGGAAATGCAAATCAAAACCACAATGAGATGCCACCTCACTTTTGTGAGGATGACCCATATCAGAAAAAAACAGAAATAACAGATGTTGGTTAGTGTGTGGAGAAAAGGGAACCCTTGTATTATGTTGGTGGGGTCCAGGTCCCAATGAAAACAATATGGAGGTAGGAAATACCTCAAATATGAAAAATACTAAAAATAGCACTCCCCTTTAAGAGTATGTAAGCCCATTCCATGTGGTTATGGGCAAAGGAAAAAGAAAGAAAGGGAGGAAGGAAGGAAGTATGGAGGGAGGTGAGAGGCAGGAAGGGAGGGAGGGCAAGAAACAAGAAGCTGGAATAAAGTGATCATTAGGAAATGTTTACAAAATATAATCACTACTTCCATGTACCTTCATAGTCAAATCACTCCTCTTGTACAAAAGTAAAGATACTACTAAGCATCACTGATGATTTACAATATACCAAGCTGAAGCTAAAAACCTTTATCTGAAAGGTTCTTTGCTTGATAAAATTTTCATAACTTTAATCCAAGTCAAATGGCCCCTGTTCTTACCATTCTTGGTCAGTAACCCTGTGCTTTACTCAAGGGTTCTTCATGGGCTTATTTGGGTCTTTCTTCAGTGATGTTTTGAATTTAGAAGCAGATAATGACATGCGCTTTAAAAAGTCCCATATTGCTTGTGTCTGAATCAGTGGTAGATACACATACTTAATTTAGTTCATAGACTTGCTTGCTCATTCTACAGGCTTTCAAATTTCCCCATGATTCGTTAGGCTTGTAAATATTCAGCTTCACTGTGTTAAAGGTGTCATTTGAGACCACAAACCACTTCCCCAGTGGCAACCAGAGGCCTAACTTTCATTTTAATAATTAACAACCTGAGATAAAGACTTGTACTGACATGAAGTTTGCCAACACAATTCATGTGGTGACGCAATCTGATTGCCATCTATACTCACTAGTCCACAATACAGCCGTCAATAAGGAGTTATCCCAACTGAAGTTTTCTTTAACTTTCTGTGTTTTATCTTTTGCTCTGTTCATATAATTAAATGAAATGAGAAAACTAACAAAGTACTGGAGTTGTTTGAAGTAAAAAAGTATATTTATTTTTATTTCTCATCAATAACATTTTTTTGTGGGAGTAAAACTGAAATCATTGTAAGGACAAGGGTCTTGTCACCTCCTTCAGCCCATCTTCCCAGTGAGTAACATGGAATTCTGCATAGTTCATGTCCAATCAAATTTTTAACAACCAAAGGGTTTTTTTTTTAAAGCTTCTAGTTTAAGTGGTGTCATTTCTATATATAAATGAAAGTCTCTAAGAACAATTAGCCTATTTGATTTTTTCTACCACCCACTTTCAAACATTAAGTAAAATCTTTGCTTCTAAACTTTAGTGATTTATTTTTATTGTCTAATGAGACTTAAAAACACTTGAAAATGCTTTCCAATGAAGTAATTTGTTGTAAGTTTTTTATCAAACTTTTTAGTAATTCTCACTCTCAAAATTAAAAGTTACATGTGAAGAAGAGCTTACAATAAACTATTGTTTTGCATTGTTGTCTGAACTTAAATCCCTAATGTAGGGATCTGTTTAGCTGTATTTCAGATAAAAACATAATAAATTTCTCTCAAATGACTATTTGCACTCTGTAGACTTTGCTGGCTTTCACTAAGGTACTGGTTAATGTGCAAGACAGCATTTCTCCTATATATTGGTATTACCTTTCCCTGCTCACCTACATCTTTACTGATGCTCCTTCCCTTTGTCTCAGTGTGTGCCAAACCTGAGTTTCTCTGATTCACTCACTTAAATTTTCAGTCAGTCAATTCGAATATCATGTGATTTTGTTCACTTACCTCTGCTGGGACCAAAGATGGCATCTTGACTTCATGTGAAATACATGAAATTAAATATGTGAAATTCAGAAGGAGATAATAGACAAGAGGCCAGAGAAAGAAGACTATCCTGAATGAGTCGCTGGACCAAACATCCAGCACAACAATGAAGAAATATGAAACTGGTCGTGGATTTAACCAGTGCTCTAGTCTTCCTGGTATTCCCAGAGCGGTGGGAAGAAGCAGTCTAGTGTTTGTGAGAGTATCTGCAAACAGATGGGTTAGAGACCATACCAAATCAACTGGGACTGGGTTCAAATACTCCCAGTACCATTTATGGACTATGTGATCTTAAGCAAGTAACATCTCTGTGTCTTAGACTATTCTTATGAAAGTGAAGACAAACAGTAACTGCTTCAGGTGCTTTTACAAGGATTAAATGAGATCATTTCTTTTAAATCTAGCACACAGTAATCTCTCACTATCTGCTGGGAATGTTATTGCTTTCCAACACACCATGTTTTGGTGTGATGTTCTACTTCTGCCTGGACCTATGGGGAACTCATACAGGACTCCATGTTGATTGACAGATCACACTACTGTTTTTTAATCTCCAACCACAGGATGCAATCATGAAGACATGCTACCAAGCCTCTGAACCTACATGCCTGTTTTTTGTCCATTCCCAGGGTCCTTGGGTAGAAATAACATGTCCCGCCATAGCTGCCTGAGAGACAATAAAGTTTAAAACTCACCTGGCTATACATGTTCTGGAAGCTGGATTACGGTTCTCTTTATGGAATAGATATTTATATTATTATCTGAAATCTTTATATTGTTATCTGAAATATTTATATTATTATCTGAAAAAGAGAAAGTCATTATCCTATAGTGGGAAAAAAATACTTTTGTTCAGAAAAGTGGAAAATGTACTGCTCCTCGCATCTTCCCACAGTATCCAAAATATGCTGAGACTGTTTATTTTGCCAGTTGATTTTCGAGACCCCACTGAAACAAGAGATGGCCTTATTTTATATTTCCCTCAAATTCCACCACAAACCACACTTCTTGGGGGAAAAAACCCAGAAATCACCATGTAAGCATGTTTACCTTCAACTGACTAGGAAGTTGAAACTTGATGACTCACCACAGTAACAGGCTTATAAAGTCGAGGCACGCGTGCAGAAAACACATCAGCCGCAGGCACAGTACTCAGGATGCACCCCAGTGTCCTAGTCGCCCTCTTGTTCTTGAGCTGGACTCA
The DNA here is from genome assembly GCA_004024945.1 of Uropsilus gracilis. Taxonomy (NCBI): domain Eukaryota; kingdom Metazoa; phylum Chordata; class Mammalia; order Eulipotyphla; family Talpidae; genus Uropsilus; species Uropsilus gracilis. The sequence goes on along the minus strand of PVHY01000502.1, from coordinate 36,752 downwards.
TTGTGGATCCCTGCCCATCCCAAATGAGGACGAAGAGGAGGATATGTCTGAGGAGGACATCCAGTTTGCAGAGGTACAGTATGTTGCCAAGCCCCAAAGTGTGGTGCATCTCTTAAGTGCCCATCTCTTTTCAAAGGTGGTCATGCTGGTCTCTCTTCTAGCGCTACCTGAAATCATACTACCATCCCCTGAACCCCGCTGGAATCCTGAAGAAGACAGCACTAAGGTCCATGGGTGACAGGCTCCGAGAAATGCAGTCTTTTTTTGGCTTGGAGGTGACTGGCCAACTTGATGATAACACCTTAGACATCATGAAAAAACCAAGATGTGGGGTCCCTGATGTGGGTGAATACAACGTCTTTCCTCGAACACTCAAATGGTCCAAGATGAATTTAACTTACAGGTAAATTATAAGCTGTCTAACCTATTTGTTAGTAAACTAAACTGAACCTATTTGTTAGTACACTAAGCAATTTGTTAGTTTTTAAAAAGTTTTAAATATGGTTTTGAAAAATAGTTAATAAAAATAAGTTATAAGCCATCTTACCTATTTGCTAGCTAAAAAAACTATTAAAAATAATTTTTAAAAATAGTGTTAAATTGTTAAATGTCTAATCAGCAGAAGTTACAAATGACAGGTAGATCATATATGGTCTCATCTTTAAGGTAGATTTTAAATGTTTAAGTGGAAGTTGTGCATCCAGGAATAACTTTAATACAGTTGATGAGAAGTCTCATAATATCTACTACTTTTGCTTTCACTGGAATTCTCAGCATATTTTTAGAAGTACAATTAGATTCAATAAACTTTGCAAATGTAATGCATCAGGCATTGTTATTATGATGGTGCTGAAGATAGCGTTCGACTCTTTCTAGGAATGTTGCAGAGTTATTTTATTTTTTTGACTATGTGATGCAATTCTAAACTTTTAGCGTGCAATATAAGTTATTACTAGACATCTGGATAGTTTAAATTTAATACGCCAAATAATTGGATATCTGGAGACACTCAAATGTCTGAGAAAATTCCTCATTTTTCATCTATATGTGGCATCATAATGAATAAGTTCTTTGAAACAGTGGGCCACCAGTAGAACTTTTAGGGGAGTCAATGAATTTGGAGTAAAAAAAATAGTATTCCCAAAAAAATACATATTCCTAAGTAGCTCTTACCTTCCAAAAAATGTACATGAAATTTTTTCTGTTGAACAGAATTGTGAATTATACCCCTGACCTGACTCATTCTGAAGTTGAAAAGTCCTTCAGAAAAGCCTTCAAAGTTTGGTCTGATGTGACACCTCTGAATTTTACCAGACTTCACAATGGCACTGCTGATATCATGATCTCTTTTGGAACTAAAGGTAATGGTGTGAAATCATATCTAAAACATATTTATATTCTGTTTCTTAGCTTGTTTTTTTTCTTTTCTTTTCTCCCCTCATTCAGTCATTCATTACTTCTTTACATACTTCAACAAACACGAGCAAGCACCTGTGTGAGGTGCTACTGGGTGGCTGAAAGCTTGTTAACTCTTACTTTTGTGTGTAGAGCATGGTGACTTCTATCCATTTGATGGGCCCTCTGGTCTGCTGGCCCATGCTTTTCCCCCTGGACCAAATTATGGAGGAGATGCACATTTTGATGATGATGAAACTTGGACAAGTAGTTCCAAAGGTAATATTTTCTAATTCATTATTATCGGATTAGATTAAATTAGATAGTAAAGTCATTGACAAAAAAAAAGCATGATGTGAATTATATTTGGTGTTTGATTATATTCCAAAAAAAGTAAATACATCATGCTTACTAGTTCCTAGAAGTGATATTTCTACAAACCATGTAAAACATTAAAAACTAGCAAAGTCTACCTAAGTTAGTAGTTGGAGGAACACAAATTTTGAAGTAGGGCCAAAATGTATTTCTGTCAACCAAAGTGTTGCTACTGTGAATTACATTTTGGCATGCTGAGGTACAGTTTATTACAAAATATATCTAAAAACTAGTAAAACTAGTTAGAATGTGTAGATCACAGATGAAATGAATGTACGTTGAAATAGTTTGTTCCCCCTGGAATAAATATTAATGTCACAAGTGCAGTCAGATGTCAAATCCCTCTTATATGAGTTATTTTTTTCAAAGGTGTCTATAACACTAGTTGTATAAATCTATTCTGAGAAATCAAGTAGCATCTTACACCAAAGACCATGAGACAGTTTAGAGGAGGTAATATTCTAGAGTAAACTGAATCTATCTGTTGAATGAATCCTGCAAGGCCTATAAGAATAAGATAAAATAAATAGATTTTCCCATCTAGGACTTAACTTTGGAGATGTATGACTCTTTAGTTGTGGCAATTATAAGTAGTCTTCACAGACTGCTAATTTTTATTATTCACTTAAATAAAAGGATGGTTTTTCAAAAGATTGAAACTGGGTTTCAAGTTAGCAATGCCTCAAGTTCGATGCCTCCAGTCTGTCTTGGGAGGGAAAGATGACTTACACATTTATATTCTAAATAGCCAAAGGTTTAAAAGGTTTAGAAAGAAAGAATAACTAGTATTGCTGAGACAGAGTTACAATAAGCTTTGATTTTATGTTTTTACATTAAAAATATTTCAGCAAAATGAATGAGTGCATCCACAAACTAGTCAGATTAATTTTCCAGTAGAAAGTCAAGAATGATACCCATTACTAGTCATTTTATACAATACTTACTTGCAACTGAGATTGTATATGAACTCTGATGCCTTATGGTCACATGATTTACTAAATTAGTGATACATTTTCTTCATGTATAGGCTATGGTGAAAAAGTGTACTAGAAATTGAAGGATGCCACTGGCTCCAGCTTTCATGTATTCTAAGCACAAGTAACAATAATTCCTTTTGGCTTACATACATGTCCTTTTTTTTCTGTTTAGATATGTCTATTTATCTACTTCTCAAATTTAAAATACTAGCATTATGAGGCTCAAAAATGGGTAGACAAAATTTGGACTAGAGGAAAGAACATAAATATAGTGGTAGAGTCATCTTATAGAGTAGAAGTTGGCCAGTGATATCAGGATCAGGAGTTTCTGTTTCTCTAAACTCCAGAGATACTAGAGAAAGAGACATTTGGCTGAAATTTAGTCCCTACTGAGTATATCCTCCATACTAGGTCATCATCCCTTTGAATTCTGCCTGAGATGGTGCTCTGAGCACCACCTTATTTATATCACCACTCATTTAAGGTCATCCATGTGCAGTTTCCTCATCTGACCTCAGAAGATGATTACTAGCATTTTCATAGTAGCTTCTTATTGATTACTACTGAGAATAATCTGTTGACATTTAAATTGTACAGGAAGTTAGAATCAAAAGGGCACTAAATTATGTACAGAGATTAAATCAGTGTTTTTAAATCTTCTTTTACACAACTGAATATTAATTTTTAAAAAGTGAGTATATTATTATTAAACAATGCAGTTATTATCTCTGCATGTACATACACATGCACACACACACACACACATACACACTCTTGAGAAAAATAGCCAAGAGGCAAAATGGTGACATTACAACTATTTCTACTAACTGGAGGACCTTATTTTCTCATTGTTTCTCTGTCTTCTTTCAGGTTACAACCTTTTTCTGGTTGCAGCCCATGAGTTTGGCCACTCCTTAGGTCTCGACCACTCCAGGGATCCAGGGGCACTTATGTTTCCCATCTACACCTACACTGGCAAAAGCCACTTCATGCTTCCTGATGATGATGTCCAGGGGATCCAGTCACTCTATGGTAATTCTCATTTATCAATTTAAAAGCAGAAAAGGTATATACCTTTATTTTCTAAATTATTAGTAAATTTATCGTTGACAATATTTTGATTTTAAGATTAAATCTGGAAAACCTGCCCATTTTTTCCCCCTCAAATCAAATCACCTATTCAAGTAGAAAACATTATATTCTCTAATGGTTTTGCAGACTATAACATCTCATACTTGTATTTTGTATATTGCAAGATACATTTGCTTTTTTGTTATTGTTGTTATATCATTATCTACCCCTGGGTTCTCTCACCACCTTATCACCTATGAACCATCATCTTAATCTTTTATGCTCCTCTCACCCCTGATTCCCCCCTTCCCCTCTCATGCTCTGTGCTTTAATCTGCTGAAAGTTAGTTTAACTATTTTTTTCCTTTAGTTTGTTTGTTTTCCCTTTATCCCTCATATAATTGAGACCATTGGCAGCATTGCATCAGTCAGGTGCTACCAACATAGATACCCGTGATCTGCACTTCTAAAAGGTAACCTGGCCATGCAGCCAGTGAGTAGGGCCTGCAGGCCATAGAAATCCCATAGAAAAGGGAACCAAGGGCATTCATTGCACAAAGGTGTTAACTCACCCCTGCCAAAAAGTGTTATGTGACAAGCCGTAGACCCATTACCAATCAAAACCACTCTCAGGGGAGCAAGAAACTACAGGATGGATGCAAGGTACATTTGATACCTCAACCTATCTCTGATGTAAGAAAGGAAAATACTCCATTTTCCATAAGCAACAACAACAAAAAAGCCCTGTTAGCACTGAAATGTTGTATTCACCAATACTTATGTGTTACACAAGTGATGTAACACAACCGAGGATAAAATTGAGATTTTAACCCACTTTTTAAAATTCTGGGTATTCTTTCAAACACTTCAATTTGCCACTGTGGAACCATTCAAAAGTACTGTACTAGCTTTGAATCAAGAGAGTGACCATTGTAGGAATTTCTTCTCCCCCCCTTTCAAATTCTTAGTAATATTTAAAAGGTAATGAAACCTTAACCCAAACAAGCAAAGTTGCCTGCCATAAATAGACTTAAAGTCACAATGCCCAGCCATCAGTGTCAGCTCCAGAGCACACAACTCTGAAAATTTGTTCACCACACCCAATCCATTACTTCCTTTTGTGGTTCAGATCTGCCATAGCAGCTGTATAAGTATGGGCAAGAATTTTGCAAGGGGCCAGGCATGGTGGCACATGCCTGTAAGCAGCAGCCTAGGAAACCATGGCCAGGGCCAAGGATCGAGGTTTGCATCCCGCGGGGGGCACATAGTGAGACCTACTTCCAAAAATATATATCTGGGTGTGGTGGCGTGTAATCCCAGTTACCTGGAAAGCTAAGTTTGGGGATCTCTTGAATCTGTGGTAGCGCAGGCAACGTGAGCCTGTGGTTCCACAGGCAAAATAGTGAGACCTAGTCTCAAAAAAAAAAAAAAAGAATTTCGCAAGGATTATTTTTATAATATTGTGTTTATGGGACACAATTGAATAAATAGAATCCAGGCAAAGAAAAAGCAATTTAGGACTACAGTTGTGCTCAGCTCCACTTTTGCACTCACGGGAGCTGATGGAAAAATTACAAATATGTGGTGAAGACCTGGCTAACTGGTGAAGTGAGCAGCTGACTGGTGAAGTGATATTAGCTGACATGGATAGCTGACAAATGGACAAGAGAAAGTGTTGAGGGCATCATTAGATGTGGTTTAAGAAGAACATGTTTCTCATAAGCAGTCTGTCCATATGTTCTGTAAAGCACAGGGAATCTTTTGCTGCTCAACTTCCACCCCATTTCTATCACCAACTTTTTGAGAAATTTAAATCTTTAGTTCCACTGAATCTCAGGGGGCTGTGAAGGCTGGAAGCAGAAGGATAGCTTTTTTTTTTTTTTTTTTTTGAGACTAGGTCTCGCTATTTTTGCTTGTGGAACTGCAGGCTCACGTTGCTCGGGATACCACCGACTCAAGCAATCCCCAGTCTCAGCTTCCCAGGTAGCTGGGATTACAGGTGCACAACATCACTCCCAGCTATTTTTTTGGGACTAGGTCTCCTACGTTGCGGGACACAAACTGCGATCCCTGGTTCCACCGCGGCTTCCTAGACTGCCGCTTACAGGCATGCGCCGCCATGCCCAACCTCAGAAGGGTAGTTCTACCTGCAAGACTTTGGTCACCCTGGTGGAAGGAAGCAGGACAACAGGGTATTTGGACGAGTGCATAGATGGGACAGGACTGTCTTCCCTAGAGAAAACCCTCTCCTCCATATTAGTATCATCAGGTTAGCAATGAGGTCATTCTTGGTAACTTATATTTATATTTCACCACTACAGGTCCAGGAGATGAAGATCCCAACCCTAAACATCCCAAAACTCCAGACAAGTGTGATCCATCCTTATCCCTTGATGCCATTACCAGCCTCCGAGGAGAAATGATGATTTTTAAAGACAGGTACTATTGACATTAATTTACAGAAACTGCCTAACAAACATTAGTGAATCCATGCCTACAAATTACCAAACACCTGGTTAAACATTCAAGGAAAAGAGAAGTTAACGGTGAAATTAACAGATCTTAGGATACTTTGTACATTTTACATAAATTAAATAATTGATAAACATTTTCTTTTTCAATGACTAATCATGGCATTATGCAGCTGTTTTTTTACAACTTTGGTTGTCATCTTTCCTATAAAGATAACCAAGAAATATATAGAAATATAAATATTTACAAATATACTATATTTAAATATATATAATATATAATATATACATATATAAATATTTATGAATATTTTACCTATTAAAAATTCAAGTATTGAAATCAATTACCATACCAGTAAGTCATTATCCTAAGTAAGTCAACATGAATTCCTTTAGGTATGGAAAGACTTTGGTTCTGTTAATATATACTTGGGAAGAGTGCTTTATAACCTAAATCTGTAGCTGAAAAAAATAGATTTTCACATTTTATATTGAATAATTTATTTATATATAAGTTTCACATCTTTGTAATCCCCAGGGTTCAGCCACCAAGATTTTCACATTGTTAATCAAATTGCTCCTTCTTGTATGAGCCAATAACATCTCACCTCCCCTATCATAACTCTAATTGCATTGTATGTGAGATGTCCTCTTGTGTACTATGAGAATTTCCTGGGTCATGAGAATTTCCAAGAAAAAATATTTTGTTTAACTTCTTTTTATTTCCTGAGCCCAGCATAGTGCCTGGCACATTTGCTAGCTGCTTGTAGGAAATGCAAAATTAAATAAAGCATGATACCAACTCATAGAAAGCTTAAAAGGCTCTAATGATTTTAAACTTCAATACTTTTGGCTGCAATTAGGGCAGCAACAGCTAAACTGGCACACAAAAGAGAAAAGGAACATTTTCCCCTTCACAGGAGATGGGACATGGTGATGTCTAACTTCTCTTTATTGATATGCTGAGAGGTGAGCAGTGGGGTAGAAATACTGTGCTTAAAAAAATATGACAGCAAACCATACTTTGACTTTTGTATTAGATTCTTCTGGCGCCTACATCCTCAGCAGGTTGACGCAGAACTGTTTTTAACAAAGTCATTTTGGCCTGAACTCCCTAACCGCATTGACGCTGCCTACGAGCATCCTTCTCGGGACCTTATCTTCATCTTCAGAGGTAAGTCTACCACCACATGTCCAGGGCAGTCAGTGATGAACATGCTATTATGAGAGATGTCGTAAAGTATCACTATGGAAAACATCCATAAATCGGGACAAAGTAGCACAAAATGGAAACTGAAAAGCTCTTGAAGTCTTTCTAGACCTGTCCCCAAATGTGACAAGTTAAAAGTCAACATGATGGTTTAATGTCCACTTTTTGTTGCATAGCAATCCTGCCAGTTTTTTCTTATTCCTCTTTAAAACTATTTACTGAGCAAACATAGCAATATACATTTTAAAAATTGAAAAAATAGCTTATAATGGCCCCTTCTAAAAAGTCAATTTATTTCACTTTCTCACTTTCTTTTTTAGCCTTTTACCAGATATAGTAAATATTTTAAAAATATTTATATTTATTGTATGTTTTTTAATATTCTTTGTTCAATTAACAGAAAATAATGAAAAATTTCCAAATTGCTACTTCATCTGTGATCATAATTTATAATGGCTACACAACATTCTGAAGGCATTTCACTAATAGTGAAACAATAAAATTAGTGCTATCGTGGCTTTTTAGAGAAAGAAATAACTCTTTACTTGGACTGTGCAACTTGTTCTTGCAGAAACTTAATAATGTATTTTCACACACTCCAAACTGAGTATTCAGGGGTAATAACCAACCTAATTATGATTTTTTGTTATATTCACAATTAGGAATGAGGATGTTAAGCCCTATTTTAAATCTGAAAGAAGCTCTTATTTCTATGTTTCATAAACATGGTCACCATACCAATTTATTTCTAAATATATCTTTTATGTTAAGTAAGTGAGTCTGAGAAAAAAATGAATCCTTTTTAAAATAATTGTCTACATGTGTGACTCCTAATAGATTCTTTTGGATAAAGAAAATACTTTTTACTTATTCTAGGTAGAAAATTTTGGGCTCTTAATGGCTATGACATTGTGGAAGGCTATCCACAAAAAATATCTGAACTGGGATTTCCTAAAGAAGTTAAAAAAATAAGTGCTGCTGTTCACTTTGAAGATACAGGGAAGACTCTCTTCTTCTCAGGAAACCAAGTCTGGAGGTACAGCCACCATGTTTACTGACCCCTTATCTCTATCAGAGGGAACGTGAGTCTTAGGATATAAGATCCATATTCATGTCTATATGTAAGGATGAAAAAATATTATAGTTACCAAAACTGGAAATGGCAGCTTTACTTTGCCTACACAGACACACACACAGACACACACACACACACACACACACAGATGCATGTGTCATTTTTATTTATTGACTGCCTTACCATAATGACATTCACAACTCTCTAAAAATGACCACCAAGTTCTACCTGATGTCTAGTTTTCAGGTATTGCCATCCTTTACATGAACTCTAATGTTCCATGAAAACAGGTTGCTTACCATATCACAGATGTACAATACTTTTATTGCTCCATGATCTTCCAGTGTGGCTGTTTTTGCCCAGAAAGTCTTTCCCTGAATTTCTCCTTCCTGAAATCCTATTCATTGTTTAAAGTTAACTTGAAACATAATTTCATCAACAAAGCCATTTTGATGAGGGTATTCTGAGGGTAAGTAGACCATCACATTCACTCATGATGCTTTTCTCTATTGCTCAGTGTCCAGGGATGCACACACACGTCTTAGCTCACTCGATGTCTCACTGATTCTTACCTTTTACCTGCTGGAACCCACCCCAAGGATACGAGTCTCACCAGTGACAGTAGCAGTAATACCTAATGGGAGGCTGTTCTTTTGGGTTAATTTCAGAATTTTTCTGGTTAGTGTGGGTGTGCTCAGAAGAGGAGGAACTTGACGATGTGGTTATTGAGCAAAGATATGTCCCCTTCCTGGCTTTAGTGCCACCACATACCTTCATTAGTTTGTAGTGTAGAAGTTAAGGCGTCAATATTTTTGTACCCACTACTGCATTTAGCAAGTTATCTCCCACACAAGGAGGGATAAATGCTTACTTATTCCACTCAAAGAACACACTAGTGACATATTTTCATAACAGATACACAGATTGTGAAATGGAAAGGAGCCGATAACTGTCTTTCCAAAGATGACCTTCAGGCAAAGTCAAAGAATACTCATCCAGAACCCACTGTACCCTCAGAATTGTAATTTTTTATTGAAAAAAAAAAAACTACCAGATATTTTATGTAAACTTAAAATTCTTAAACTCTTGTGAATTTTGAAAAGTTGCATGTTATCCATTGTACAATTTCTAAGAAATACCACCTACTGAAGAGTTTCTTCTCTTTTTAATTAAATAGCTATGATGATACTAAACATCTAATGGACAAAGACTACCCCAAACTAATAGAAGATGACTTCCCAGGCATTGGTGACAAAGTAGATGCTGTCTACGAGAAAAATGGTAACTAGCTCCACTATACTGACAGTACCAAGGGGCTTCTTCAGTCTTTCAGAATGAATTCCCCCATAAAGTGTTTAAATACAGAACTTAGATGCACTAATAAATGTATAGCAATTTAGAAATTAGCCATTCATGGACAAAAACTTGCACAGATGACAAAGAATAGTATGCTTAGAATTAATGAGCATTTAATATAATTGTTAATTCTGTGAATCTAAGGTGTCAAACCTTAAACACTACCTTATGTTTAGAGATGCCAAGTTGCAAGGATGTTTGCCATAGTACAAATCAGAAATGGAGTAGGGAGTGACTGATACTAAAAGAGAGTAAATATCACAAGGTTTTTGAACTTTGATAATGAAAAGTGGTATCATTCCTAACTTACAACAAATAACTAATATCAGTGAATTGAGTATCAAATCTTGAACTCATGGCAAGGCATCAGTTAACTCTGATGACATTATAAGGGAACTGGGAACCCTTATACTTTTATTACTCCGTAGACTAAAACCAGCAGAGTAAAGCAGCAGTGGAGTTATAAAGACATAGGTTGGAATTTTTTTAAGTGAGTTATAGCTTATTGAGCTTTGAATGTTAGCTGAAGTAAAACTCTAGTATTTTAAACTCTGAGATTTTCTTTCTGCTCTTCTTCCTTTTTATAGGCTATATCTATTTATTCAACGGCCCACTACAGTATGAATACAGTATCTGGAGCAACCGCGTTGTTCGCGTCATGTCAACCAATTCCTTATTGTGGTGTTAAGAGTCTTTTAAATGATATTATTTAAACACCAGGGAGCTTTGGAGATACTACTTCAGGTGCAGGGAAATAGAGGGAGAGATATCAGGGAAAGCTTAGTTCTGTGAACAAGCCTCAGTAAGTTATCTTTGAAAAAGTAGTATCCATACTGTCATAGGTGGCTGGAACCACATGGACTGTGAGTGTAGTGGATCCAGGATCTCTAAGGATCACCCAATTCCTGTGTGTTTGACAGAAGTAGTAACTAACTATATTTCCGATATGTAAAAGTGGAACATATGGTCTGTTTATTAAAGAGAGTAAACATAAATTTTTAGTATGTTAAGCATAAATTTCTAGTATATTTATAAGGAATCTTTGAAAAGACATGCAGAGCCAATCATGTTTATATAACTAGTGAATCTTCACTAAATATTATAAAACAGTATGAGAATGGAAATGGGGGAGGAAAGCATATGGTAACCAGATGTGAGCAAGGAAAAACCAAAGGGAAATGTCTCTAATCTGTAAGGGCAGGTGGCTTTCCAAAGAAACAATTTGGGTTTTGCACTGAAATTATTGGCAAGCACTTACCCCTCTTCAGACAGAAATTAAGAAATATCAGAAAAGATGGTAGAAAGATAAATGCGAGAACAATAGACATGGCTTTAGAGTCTGTGTACTTTTCACATTTGACAAAGACTCAAGGGCTACTCTCAAAGAAGGCAAATTCTTCTTTGCACATTTATAGATGATAAACAGAGCTAACTCTCTGTAAAAAAATAATTTCAAGCCATTCAAAAATTTTGAAGTAAAAACATTTTATAATAAACATGAACTAAATCATTAACCATCTGATTGTTTAAGATTAGAAGTAGTATCTTAACCCAACTGTATCCAGATAATTACTTTAACTATCCAGATTACTTTGAATATATCATCTATTTTTGAAACGATGGACTAACATATCAACTGGAGTATATACATGAAAGCAGAGACATACAGAATAAAGCAAGTTATTTACTTGTTATTGTGAACCTCTTGAGGACATGAAACTGTGTTCTTTTTCTCTCCTTTATTTTTTGTCCCTCAGCACTTTTTAAAGTGCCCAGAACTTGGCACTTAACGAATAAATGATGACCATCAAGGAAACATGTTGTGTTGAGAAATTCTGCTCATAAAAACTCAGGCAAAGAAAAGAAAGTGTATTTCATTTGCAAAATGTATTAGAAATTGTTTAGAGTTTATTATTAAAAATATTTTCAACAAACTTTGTTCTGTGACATATTTTTTCATTATATTACACTCTTAGTCCTCCAAACACACAGCTGTTCCACTCACCTCCATCTTGTTCCTAAGACATATGTTGTCTTTTAGTATAAATTGTAGTACTTTTCACATTGAGCTCACTCACTGTTTATATTTTGTAAGAAGACTAAATTCATAATTCTAAAACTAAACTTAGAATTAATGGTACCAGGATATGTTAACTGAAATTCTAATAGAGTCAGTCTAGAGTTGAGGTGAGTCCTTTCTTTATAGGCCAGCCTCCCTAGATGAAGGCCACAGATTCCTCAGAATTGTTCCTACTCAAAGCAGGCCTTGGCAGTAAGGGGGAAGGATGAGCAGATCTGCAGTTAGGAAGGTAGAGTGCTGGCGTGCAATCCACCATGAAATCTGGTGTAGGATGCTGGGCAGATGACTTAATCTCTTTGGGCCTTTCTGGTGCATAAAATGAGAAGATAACATTTTTGGTGAAGTGGAGAAGTCGGAGGAGGTAGGTAACTCCACTTAGGAAGGCCATCATTAGCTTGCCTCAGCAGTCACTTGAACTTCAGTCACTAGATGGCCTCAGTTTCCCTAAACACTGCCACCCCCAGACATTGAATAAGGCAGCTAAGGTGTTGATATCAACTGGAAAGATCCATCCTAAAAATCTTGGATCCTACTATGGACACAAAGAGGTTAAAATTCATTAAGTCAAGCATTTCTTTTAAGGGAGCAAGAACCACTTTCTTTGGGTATAGAGGACCACTGATTTCCTTTACCCAAAGCAGTCCCAAAGCCAATCTATGCATTTTTCCTTTTTTAAGTAGGATTCTTGATTCTTAAGGTTTGTTCTAGTCTGTCCATCCACCCAATCATCCATCTGTCCATCAATTCAATGAAGACCAATTGAGCACCTAGCCTATGTCAGGAACCCGAGTATATGCTGGGGATATAGTGAAGAGCAAAATGCATACCTTTTTTGGTAGCTCAGACCTAGTTTGGAAGACAGATATAAGCATATCTATGAGAAATGCTAGAAAGAAAAAAAAAACATGTGCTCTGAAAACCTCTGAGAAGAGGGATTTTACTCACTGTGTAGATAAGGTGGAGGTTATAGGATTTGTCATGATGGATGAGATACTCACACTAAGGAAAAATATGAGTGCGCCAGGGGTAGTAAAAAAATCAGGAGGAGGTCCCAGGCCCATGACTCCAGGCTGGAATGGATCAAGTGGAGCCTGGCAGAGATTGATGACAGAGTTTTAAGATGCTGATGGCACTGCCTGAATGTCAATGAATCTCTCTGTGATAAACAAGAAAAAAAGCTGAGGGATTTCTTTAAATTGCCTGTTAGCGAAAACTTAAAATAGCTAGGATCACTAAAGGTTGGCATGTGAATACTTGGTTCTTGCAAAATGAGTTCTTTCAGTTGAAAGAGATATGAACTTTTAGAGTAAATGGATGTCCTTTCAACATGAACCTGAAAGGGGGACACCTGCCCTGAAAGAGAATAGGAGGGACCTTGCTCAGTGAATGTTCTTTTTCCACCTGGGTCCCAATGAACTGTCCTGTTGCAGTAAAGGAGCACCTGCGATCCACAGTCCTAGTCTAGAGTACATGGCTTAGTTGTTGGAGGGGTTGGGGGAGAGAGAAACTCCCACTGGATGATTTCTGAGTTCCCTCTCCATAGAAAAGGCAGTTCCTTTCAAAGTGTATTTTGTAGACTGGCAGCAGCAGTACCTGGGAACCTGTTGACAAGCACGTTCTGTGCTGCCCAGACAAATAAAACCTCTGGCTTGAGACCAAGAAATCGGTATCTTAGCATACCCTCCATGTTCCTCAAGTTCCTCAGGCTGTCTAAGGAAGGGCTCCTATCAACACATTTTTGAGAGATTACATAAGTAACACAGGGGTTCAAATCTTCCTAGTAGATCTTAGGGAACATATTGTCCAAGAAGATTATGATTCATAGTGCTTCCTAGCATATGAAAGGTTGCAAGCATTCCTGTGGAAAAATAACTGTTTAGCTTTGTTGAATAAGGTTTTCCAGACAGTGTATTTATATGTACATGTTGATTTCCAATAAAACATACCTGAAACTTACAATACTGTAATGTTACTTCAATAAAAACAGAAAATGTTTTCAAACATATCTGAATGCAGAGTATCACTTTTTTTCTTTTCGTTAAATGGTATATTTAAATTGATTTTAGAAAAAAATTTTCTTCTTTGCTTGTATAATCTCTCAGAGAGACAGATGATAGAGTACACAGATAATAATTGGCCAACTGCCATCTGTGTTCCAATCTCCATTCCAAATTTGCTGCCTGATTGGTGATACCTTGATTAGACTTGCCCTGTGTGGCCAGAACATGGACCTCAAACTATGCAAATGTCTGTTTGGAGATTATCAACATGGCTGAGCATGGTAGACCTAAAGAGAACTCTGTGGGTTGAGTTGTTGGTCCCATAGAATCTTCTATGATACATATCATAAGGAAAATACAAAGACTACACAGATATTCACAAAAGTCAAGAAGAGATAAGATAAATTTTCTAAGAGGAATAATGCCTGTCCACCAAATATGGAGTGTAATTACCTGGAATTCCAGAATGATGACACGTTCAGATAAAAAGAATAATATCTCTCATGTTGAACTGCAGCTAGTAAAGCCTCCTTATCAGATAATAGTTCAAAGCCTGGAAAACTCAAAATGAGTCAATAGTCCAATGTTTTTGAACTAGGAAGTACTGACCAGACCCTATGCTTGTGTAACACCATCTGCCACTGAAATTATCTTTGTAGAACTTTCATGTGAAATTAAAAATAATGCCCTGGGTCTCCACCTCTTTGTGTCTTTTTGTGGGGATCAGGATGGAGTGCAAACAGATGTCTAAGCATGCAACATTGCATGTGTATCTGAAACCCATATAATGTTGCAAACCAATAAAAACTTCTCTAAAGATGGAAACAGCATAGCATAAGTAGGAGACCTCACAGAAAAGATAGCCACCATACCTAGCTACCAAATTTGTCATCTGTCACAGAAGACACCTTGGTTTTAAGACTCACGACAAGACTGAGATTCGTAATAACTCCACTAGATGGCACCAGAAATACTCCTTTTAAAAATGATGACGTTCAGACAATTAGGATAAGCCACAAAATCGAGTGTTTCATTGTTTAATATAGGGGCAAAGAACTGGTCAAATTGTTGATGATTTAATTCCTCATTTTATTCCTTTGACATCCAAATAAGCATTTACAAATAAGGAATTCAAGAAAGCTTGCTCTGTTTTCCTTAATTAAGTATGTATCCTTATGACTTAACTCCTCACCCATAAAGCACTGGAGGTGAGATTCCTAGGATGACCTGTCATGCCAATCACTGGGACCTGCAGAAGGCCCCTTGGAGCTGGGGCTTCTGAGTTGTTGTAGGCCTCTGGGTGATGAACTCCAAAGTGAACCATCAAACACACAGTGAACACAGAGAAAGGGTTGTGCTCCAAAGATAAACCAAAGTTGGTAAAAGCAAGAGGAATGAAAACCCTGATTTTGTCTGGCGACAGTGTCAGCCTTAGAGGAAGGGAATGCTTCAAGTTTCCAAATTTCTTTCCCACAGGCTTTAGTTGTCCTAATATATTTGTTTGGTTGTTTATTTTGACATTCTAGCATGCATGAAGTGCTGATTTAGGCCTTCTTGGTTCTATTCTTCCTCATTGCTCACAAACCATTCAAATTGGACTTTAGCTATAAAGGGCCTCTAGAAAGTCAAAGATGTACTTAAGCTCACAACAATAGCACCACCATTTTGGTAAGAGTTTATCATGATACCTCATTCAACTTATGTAATAAAAAATGTTTGCTTTTATGCATTGATGTGACAATGAGAAATGGAAATAAAACTAACAGGTAGCCCTAGCAACACACCGGAAAGCTATATCAATTCAGGAGTTGACTCAAACCAATGAGATGTCTGCCTTGTCCATGGTAGACTTGGCATCTGCTTCCAGAGATCTGCTCAGACCCTATGGCCAACCTTTCCCCTGGAGCAGAGAACCCAGGGAAGTTTCCATCTCTGAATGCTGTCACTCTCTTGGTCTCCTGAACCTTACCTCAGTTCTTATTCCTTTTCCTCTTTACTGCCAACTGAACTGTATGATTATATTGTTGGTGTGTGGGTTCCCTAGGTATAATCAGGTTGGAATTAAATGCAATTGACTTTAATCTTAAGTAAAACCCTTCTCCTGGTGGGGTTTTCAGACCCAAGCTTCCCATTATATGTGCATTAAAAGTAGATATGGCAAGATGGGAAAGTTTCTTGCCTGTATCTGAAATGCATTAAGCCAGTTCTCAAGCCAATCAACTGAACAAGAAACAGTTGTATGTATATGGTATCCAGTATACTGATGAGTCTCTTAAGTCTTGATTATCTTGGAACTGGACTCACATTATCCTCTTTCATCTTACAGTTCTTTACAAGTAAAGGTACTGTAGCTCCCTGCTCATAGCTTTATGTTAGATTAAGTGACATCATCCAATCATCCTTAGGTATACCTTCTGCTGTGCCAAAAAGACTTAAAAAGTTGGTAATTAAGTATGTTTGGGTTTATTTGTTTTTTAATATTTACTTTTATTGACAACCTTCTCTCTCCCATAACAGGTGGGCTCTGGAACTGGCTGAGTACTGGTCACAAGTGGAACAGCTCCTGGGACCTCCCAACTCTGTCTCAAAAGTATGTCTGTTTCTGTGGTTCAACTGGCAGCCTTGCTAAGTTGAAGCTTTAACCAGTGTGTGCCCCAGCTTAGTGAGTATGCTGCAGGCTCCAAAGCAACACAAGGAAAGGGAAGTTCTGTGAGCACTCAGTCTCTCTGGTGTATGGAGTGCATGTCAACTCTGGCTCTGCTTTTTGAAAACTCTGGTCTGGATCCTGCAAAGGTGGGCAGAGGGCTAATGCATGGGGCCAGTGAAGCCTCCATCCATGACCACACTTCCCAAACCATTTCTCAGGCTTTATCTCTTCATAAATAAGATAATTCTCAGTAGTGGTATTTCTAATTTTATAGGAAACCTCTAAACTGATCTGTGGTTTGAATAATGGGAAGGTTAAAGAGAGGCCAATAACATGGGTAAAGAGCAGCTGAGCTAACTGCACCTTGAATCAGGGCTGATAGAAGCAGAATGTTGATGTGGGCATCAAATTCACTTAGGAATCATGCGGGATGACCTGGGTTATAAATGAACTTAAAGCTGTTTTATTAAAATTGCATCGTATCTTCGAATATGTGGTAATTTTCCAGCCAAAAATTAAGTTCAAAACATTTGAAATCTTTCAATGTGATTAATTTTGAGAGTGGAGGAGATATAACAATATTGTACATCCTGTATTTAGGTTGCAAATAACTTAAGGGGCCAATTAGCCCTTGCGATTCAAGTCTTTCATTTTACAAAGAAACCGAGACCAAGAGAGAGACAAAGCCATATAATCATACTTGTGACTGAACTTTAAAATCATTCCACTTCTCTCTTTCTGGTATAATAATTCCCCTACTCTCTTCCACATAGGGAGTACTGTAACTAATAACAAACAGTATACTGTGTGTTTAGACATCGTTAGTTCTAAGTGTCATGAAGTTTATTTAATTTTGCCACAAGGCTACTACTAACTTCATGACACAGTTATCTTAGTAATTGTCAAGTCACATCAGGCTCTCAACCTTTGCTGGCCTACCTCTCCCCTCAGCCTAAGTCACTTGACTCTGATCTGTTTTTAGAATTGAGGTAAGATCAGTTGCAGGTGCATATTTCTCACTTTTACACTCACCTGACCCTCATCTTAATAATGAGAGACTGAGTGAGTTCCCAGACTCAGTTGAGACTTGGGGAAAAAATCCTGTCCCATGACAACTTACCCGTGCATCCAACTCAGACAACTCCATTTCTTTGCTTTTCTCAAGAGTGACTCTCTAGCCTAGTCCCTAAGCCAGTCCATGCTTTTTTAATACTATACCCAGCATCACCCCTCTGTCAGTAGGAGCTTTTGGGGTCCTGGTGTGAAACTCTTTGAGACATGTGGCCTCCGCAAGTTGCCATCGTAAGTCACATTTCTAAAATGAGCTAGTAATGAGAATAACAGACATTTGTGACTTTTTCCTGCAAGCCAGAGCTATCAAAGGCCACACGGGCATTCATTTACTTTGGTCACAAATGTTTTATTTTTATCCCTACTTGACAAATGAACAATCAGGTACAGAGAGGTAGAGATTTGTTCTGAGTCACACAACTGGTTCCAGTGAAAGAACTGGGATTTGAACACCCCATATCCTCTCTTTGGAGCTCTGCTGTAAGTTGAAATAACAGAGTACCTAATTGCTACCTGGGCACACAGCAGGTGTTTAATACAGAAGGTGGGCTGCTTTAGCAAATGCAGTGACTTGGGTCAAGGTGATGAGTTAAGGAGTGGCTAATCCAACTCACAATAGAAGCACTGTGTCCTCCAAACTAGAGCGGCAATGCTCTTGGGGTTACAACGATGGCCCCAGAGGGCTTCCTCTGTGCACACAATTGATAGGCCCTTCTCTCCAGTTGAATCCAAGACTTTGTGTCTGTAATCTGCTGTGCTTCTGGAGGATGTGGAATTCTGTCTAAATATCCCAAGGAGTGGTCCCTAGAATTAAAAATAAAAACTAACCATGCATATCTTTACAGTTAATGAGTCCTGTCTCTCTTTGTTTGGTGGTGGGCAGAGGGTTCCTCCCATGTTCAAATGGTGTCAGAAGACCCATAGCCTGCTATGAAGAGCTCCTGGTAGACGAATGCACTCTTCGCACACTGGTGGACATCAGTCAGAGGATATAGTAGTTTAGAAAAAAAGGAAGAGTACTTCATAGCAGAAGAACTATTATTTGTCTATGGAATAGATTTTAGGGCTTATTTGAAGAAATTGTTTTCCTTAACTAGATATATTATTTAGGTAGTATTAGATTTTATCTGTATTTCCTAAGAATACATAAAGAATGCAGTGGCTTCTAAAGTTGTAAGAAGGATTATCCAGTCATTGGGGATTTCTTCCAGGGGAAGGAAAGTACCTGATGGGGTAGCAGAAGCACCGTCTTCTGAGCTATCGTCCATCTGAGTCTAAAATCTTGCCACATCCTCAGGATTATCATGGACAGGAACCACTGACATCCAGCTCTTTCATAAACTTATTTCTTCCAGCACTTGCAAAACTGACTAGCCACATGATCCAGTCGGCTGAAGCCCAAAGGAGTCATTTTTTCCAGCCATGTGCCTGACCTTATTTTTACCAACAACTGAATCAACTCTGAAGATTCACATAGTATCAGAAAAGACCAAATCCTCTGAGTCTGTACCCATTGTTGCGCAGACCCGATGTCTTCATTCCATACACACTGTGGACAAGGTTAGGCCTGAGGTCACAGCATCACCAGTATGGCTCACGCTACCTGGCAGGTACACTGTTCTCCTCATGTCCCCATCTCCAACCCCAGCTTACAACTATTGCTTTTCACTCCCTATTTCTCCTTGAAAAAGAAAGGAAATAGTTTAAAGTGTCCTCTTTGGCAGTGTTATCACTGATGAGTCTTTACTTAGGGAAGAACGAAGACTTTGGACCCTGGGGACAAAAACACCCTGCACAAGCATACCAGCATATGCCAGCTGACACTCTATTACTGAACATGAAGTCATGATAATAAAAATTGAGTCAAACTTGAGAAGGCTCTTGGTACATGCCCTCAAAACGAGTTCTTATGTTAATGCTCTCAGAGACTGGCAAACTACCAGTGAAAGACTGTCTTCCAAATTTCTTAGAATGAAATTTAACCCAGTTTGGGCTTTTGTTCATCACTTCCTCACTCACTAAGTACTGTAAGCTTGTGAATATTGCAGACTAGTTCTGCTTTACTGAGCTTGTTGGGATATTTCTCACAGGGGAACCAAAATTAGGTTTAGGCATAAAACTATGCAAAGTCACCCAAGCACGAATTTTAAGTACATTCTAGGACATAGATTTTAAGTAAATATGCTAGGAAATATTTACCCATTCATGTGAAAGGATATATTGGCTGGAGTAACCAAATAACAAATTACTTCATCTATGTACATTTCCAAACAGGTATTGAACAACCTTTTAAGGCAGCATAACTAAATATAGCCCCAGGCGACTGGGAACATAATTGGTTCAGAGAAAACAGACTGGGAAACAACAAATTCATGGAATTGATGGGGTCTCTCTTTTCACCCTCAGTGGAAGCAAGAATTCCAGTGAGTTCCTAAGTAAGATACTCTCTGGGGTGGTAGAGTTTCTGTTGAGACCCAACACAATCACTAAACTAAGAGGAGACAGATGCTTATTTGCACGCAATATCAAACTTGTTTGAAGACAATGGAGAGCAACTTGGATGTGTCAGCAACTCCTCCCATGAGTGGAGCAATGGTGGTGGTTCCTGTAGCCCTGGCTGAAGTGACTGAGTAATGCAGGGAGGAATACTTTTCCCTACTAGGTCTTTTGGTTGGCCTAATAATGAATTAAAACAATTTAGACAATTGGTGCTTATGCGCTTCCTGAACCAAAGAACAGGATGGGGACAGAGGTTTCAAAGAGGAGGGTAATCCACAGGATGACAGAAAGAGCAGGTGTTTGGAAACTGGAAATTTGCCCTACAAATGAAGATAGGCCTTTTAGATTAAAAACCAAATTATTTTTAGTAAAAGCACTTTTCTAGTGCAGGTCCTCTTTCTAAATTCTTTTGAGTAGTTGAGACTGAGGAAAAAGGAGCTCTTGAGTCAGTTGGGTCTTGACTGTTCAGCTCAAAATAATCACATGCCAAAGCAGCACCTTCTGGGGAGGCCTGTTCCTCTTCCCTTTAATGGTATTGCTCCCACGCAGGTCAGCTGTGTAACCTTGAATAACCCTATAGCAGTTACTCTGCTCTTCAGAGACAGTCATGCTGATGACAAAGCTTCCCCTGTACATGGTCTTATTCTGAGTCAGAAACACTCCTGAGTACTGTATTGTTTCAATTATCTCACTCTGAATGAAGTAGTTTATACTTCCCCACATTTCAACCCCAGGAATCATCAAGGAGTAAATACTAACCAGACTCAAACAATGAAGGCCCAGGAAGTCCACACATTGTATCGGTTTATCATATAGAAAAACATTTGCATTTTCTAATACTCGGAAGTATTTTGTCCTTTCCTACAATTTTTCAGTAGTCCTCCAAAATGTATTTCTTTAAAACCTATAGACTTTTGAGTGGGGATCTCCAAGGTGTGTAACAGTACATTTAGAACAGTTCTGTTATGGTGTTGGTTAAACTAGTACAAACTTGATAGGAAATACAGCCCTGGATCAAGTTGGATCTTGTATTTTATGTACATTTAAAAATGACTAATTTGTGGGGAAAGGGAAACTATATTACAAATCTTATTACAGGGAAAAGCTTTAAGACATTAAAGCTTTAAGACATTAAATTAAGTTAATGCTTAATTAGTAAGGCAGATGTTCTTGATCCATTCGTAGCACATTTCTTGTCTTTTTGTCATGCAATTTTATTCACCACCCTGGAAGATCACTTTTGCCACTAAGCTCCAGTTATGGTCAATGTAATAATATTCAGAGGATTCAGAGGATGATGAGGCATAGAGGCCCCATGTTCAGTGTCACATCAAGGTACTGCACCTATTTTCATGGGCAAAGATTTGTTGAGTGCCCCTTGTTTATCCTTAAACCTTGTTGCAGGATTAAGAGCTTCATAGCTTGTTGGCAATTATGAAGTTATACTCTTTTGTTGTTAATGACAGAGTCAGGGTCATGTACCCTTTCATATCAGTTGAAATGCCTCTACTTGAGTTCAGCTAGAGTTCAGTTAGAGTTGAGTCTTCCCTCTCCTGATCCCTCCTTGGGAAAATCTTAGAATGCAGCACTCTTGCTAGGGATCCTGGGTTACACACAGAACTGAAGGAGAAGCTAGATTCTAGGAAGAACAGGCTCTGGCATAGCCTGATATCTCAAGAGGAGGGGTCCAGACTTTCTCTGGACAGGACCTTTGTACACACTGGTCCCTGTCTTATATTACTCCACTCAAGAGTCAAACTCCAGGCAAAGAGAGTTGCTATCTCTCTGTTGAAGAAACTTGGCCAACCATGGAAGGGTCAGATGGCACAGGACTGAAAACTACACAGTACATTGATCCCACCAACCAGGAAGAGAACTCATCAAAATAAAGGAGGGATACTTTTACTCAAGCAAAGATATTGTGCAGGCAAATAAACAAAACAAAAGCAGTGGGAGCAAACCTCTATTTTGCATTATTTGCAGAGTTTTCCTTATCTTCACTTTGAAGGAGGCCAGGAATATATTTGACCTTGAGGGGCAGGTTCATTCACTAATTTTATTTGATCCTTTAGTAAGCGCAATGTTACTATTACTAATGCTTAACATTTTTGAGCACACACAGAGAGGTAAGCCCTCACTTGAGTATCACAGGTCCATTAACACATTCCATTTTCTCAGTAGATATATACAGCAATTCAATTATTGAGCTTTTTATAGCCAAGAGAGCCATGAGTTGAGGAACTTTCCTCAAAACATAGCCAGTAGTAAACAGAACCAGTCTTGAACTTTGATCTTTGCAAACTCAAAGCTCAGACTCTGCAATACTCTCATTCCTAACTGCACAGAATATGAGATGATTAATGTATCTGTTTAATAGAAGTACATTTATTATCTTTTGGCAATTCACGCAGTCCTGGACACAGCATTTCAAACAAAACTTAACAGAGTTTTTCAGAGAAAACCCAGTTAGAGGCAGCCAGGTAGTAGCAATAGCTGTGGAAATGAAGTCTGAAAAAAAGTTAAGACCTTCATGTGAAAAACTCCAAAGCCCCTGATCAGGTCAAGCCCAGTTCCATGAACAAAGGGGCAACCAAGGCTGCTTAGAGAACTTTCTCCGGACTGTTACTTTCTATGTAAGAAGATGTGTTGCCTTGTCTATGCATATATTGCTTTATGCTATATGTCTATGCTAACATGCACACACACACACACACACACACACACACACACACACCAGATTGCAGTATCAGTAAGACCAACAAGCTTTAAAGCAGTACAGCATTCCCATAAAGGTTTGGGCACACTGGGGATGCCCTTACCTACAGATTGCAGTGGATGGGTCTCTCTACCTCACATGATAGCCACCACTGCTGACCTAGCTGGAGGGAATTTGAACTTGGTTCACTTTGGCAATATTTATATTTTTAGATTGTGACTTCACTTCCTACCTTTTGTAGTTAAACTACCAGGATTTTTTTAAGGCTACTGCTGGACACAATCATGATGAGGACGAGTCTGATACAAGGAGTTGTCAAGTGAATCATCCAGATTCCTAGAATGCAGGTGTGGGGAGGGCTAAGAGAAAATGCCATGGATGGAATTGCCTAAAAGGAATGGAATCAAACACTCCAGTGATCCAGGTAACCTCGGTCCTTGACAACAGAGTCCTGGTCTTACCCTTTCTGTGTCACATGGGATGAATGTGACCTGAACCCATGCCCCCATTCAGAAAAGACGACAATCTGTGAGGAAGGACTTGGCTCCATGGAATTCAGAGGTTTCCTCTATGCATGACTCACCCAACTCTTGCCTAACAAAACTTCCTTGTAGTCTTTGGTCTCCTGAACAACAGGAATGAAATACTGATATTTTATTTTTCATTTTCGGCAATACTTATTAGCAGTTTCCAAATTTTAACTATCTTTCATGTGATTCTTATTTTTAAATGTAGATTTAATCTCATGTCTCTGGAAACTCTGATTCAGTAAATACCAGTGAACCTCACACTCCATGCAGGATTGCCCTCTGTTCTCAGTTTGTTTGAGATGCTGGTATGTTGTTTTTATGACTTGTGCATCGTTCTTTGCTTTTATCCAGCCTGCCCCTGAGGGACCATAATCTTGATATAAGAAGAGGCATCTTATCTTTCTCTGGTACCCTCAAAAATATCTCATGTCTTCATAATATACATTGGGAGTTACTGATTTATAAAAGTTAACAGGCAAGGAGCAACCATTGCCTGGGAAGGAATGCATTCCACAGGTGAGGAAGAGAAGCTAGGAGGGAGTATACACCTCAGGAAAGGGGGAGAAGCCAGTGCATCACAAGTCCACCAAACCCTGGTGTCACTGCTATGGCACTGGATCCAGCAGAGTGCATGAGGAGCAGCCATTGTCTGGGAGAGAGTGCATACCACAGGTGAGGAGAGAAGCTAAAGTACCCCAAAACCCCAGCATCACTAGTGACTCCAGTTCCCCCCAGTGAAACATGGGAAAGCAGTTTTTGCCCTGATAGTTGAAGAACAGAAACACCCAGGCAGAAGAAGGTAAAACCAACAGTCAGAAACCCCACCTGATTGCAAGAAAACCCCATTACCCCCATCTGATTGAAAGAGAACACCATCCATGGCAACAGAAACTCTAGTAAAAGCAGAATCAAGTCAAACCTGGTAAGAGACTTCAATAACCACGCTAGCCAAAAGAAGTACCATAATGTCACAACGTACAGAGCAAGCCTAAAAAGAAACAACAGGAAGAAAAAAAAAATCAAATGTTCAAGCAAGCCCTTCAGGAAATACCACCAAAGGAAAGACAATTCACAGAAACAAATAACAATGACATGGAAGAAATGTTCTACCTGTCAGAAAAAGAATTCAAGCCCACCTTAATAAAAACACTCAGAGTTAAGAGAAGATGTAGAAAAATATAAAAAAGAAAAAAAATATTTATGAGTAAACTTAATGAATAGAAGAACAAAACTGAATCTAAGAAAGGAACTAAAAGACAATAGGCCATAAAAAGAACAATAGAGGAGCTGAAAAATACTGGGAAGAGCCATAAAAATAGATTATATGAGATAGAATGAATCAGTACTCTTAAAGACACCAAAATAAAAAAAAAAGTAGAGGAAAAGAAAAAGAAATATAAAGAATGAAGAGAAACTCAGAGGTCTATAGACCACTTTGAAGAAAGGAAAGTTAAGAGCAATAGTAATCCCAGAAGAAGAGAACATCATGGGAACGGAAAAGCTATTTAATTAAATAGTGAAGGAGAACTTTCCAAACCTGAAGAAGGAAATGAAAAGACACATAGAAAGGTAGAATGACACCAAACTATTCTAATGAAGGGAATACCACAGCAAGGCACATAATAGTAAAGTTACCAAGAGTCCAAGACAAAGAAAAAATAATGAAACTGACTTGAGAAAGGAAACAGGTAACATACAAAGGGAAATATATTCAGCTGACATCAGATTTCTCTGAGGAAACACTTCAGGCCAGGAGATATTGGAGCCACATATTCAAAAAGCTCCAAGACAAAAAGTAGTTGCCAAGAATACTGTACCCTGCAATGGTCTCCTTCCTTTGTGAAGGAAAAATAAGAACTTTCTAAGACAAACAAAATCTTTAGAAATTTGCTACAACTGAACCTCCACTCCAAGAAATCTTACAAGAAGCCATAGGATCTAAACCACTGAAAGACTGAACAGGAAAAACAAAGCAAGGAAATAATTAGAACTTCAAAATGACCACCAAAATGCCAACCTCAGACTTTCTGGTGTCAATAGTCACTCTAAATGTTAAGGGTCTAAATTCACCAATTAAAAAACACAGAATAGCAGACTGGATCCAAAAACAGAATCCAACATACTGCTGCCTCTAGGAAACACACTTGAACACTAAAGATAATATCAGACTGAAAATAAATGTCTGGAAAAAAATCATACAAGCAAAAGCAAATGACCCCAAAAGAAGGTAGGGGTAGCCATACTCATAACAGATAAAATAGATTTTAAACTAAAACATATGACAAGAGACAATGAAGGACATAATGATAAAGTGGTTAATACACCAGAAAAACATTGCAGTCATTAATATATATTCACCAAATGAGAGAGCACCAAAATTCAGCTGACAATTACTAGCAGCATTGAAAACAGACATTGGTAAATATACATTTGCAGTAGAAGATTTCACTTCAACAACCCACTCTCACAAAAGGACAGATCAACAAGACAGAAACAACACAAGGACACAATAATTCTAAGTGAAGGTTCAGACCACATGAATCTAATAGGTATTCACAGGACACTGTACCCCCAAAGAAATGAATCCTATTTTTTTCTTCAAATGCCCATGGGCCATTCTCCAAAATTGACCACACATTAGGGCACAAGACAAACATCAGTAAGTACACAAAGATTAAAATAATACCAACTACAATATGGAGGATTAGAGAGGATGAGCTCAACCTCTCTCCTAAAAACAATTTTAAAAAAAGGGACTTGATGGAGGCCGGAGGCAGGAATAAGATGGAATGGATGAGAGAAACTGTCAGTCAGAGAGATTGGGACTGAATGCAAACATGAAACATTCAGCAAACTTTTTAGGCCCAAGAAGGCTTTTTATATAGTGTGAAGGAATGGTTTACCAATGTGTTAAACAAGGAGAGGAAGGAGTAAGTTAGGAAAACAGATTAGGTAAAGTACAGGTTCCTGTGGAATACATGAGGGTGGGGGACAGGGCATACATTAACTTGCCCTTATCTATCTGGGGAATGTCTCTAAGGGGAGTCAACATTGGAGGATCAGGGATACCACTCATTGGGGAGAATTATGCAAATCCATCTTTAGTTTGCTAAAGCCAGAATGAGCTAAGAGAAGTGTTCCTCTATTCAGCATATAATTCTGGTCCAGTTATTGTGTCTCCTTATAAGGACTGAGTATGAATTCCTAGCAACAAACAGAAGCCTCAAACCAGCTGGAGAACTTAAGTATTTCTCCAGGAGACTCAGGAATCAAAAAGGGTAGCAAAAAGAGGAGCCCACTGACCTCTGGCCCCGGCTGGCTGGTCAGGGAAGACCAGTACACCAAACCTACGAGCAGCATCTTCCAGTCAGGACAGAACTCCAACCCAGAAACATCAACAACCCACTCTAGAGCTGGAATTCTTGGATACCTTTAGGTGAGCAATAAAGACCACAGTGACAGAAACCATCTTTATAAGAGCAGACATGAGCATATGGAATTCCTTTCTATCG
The DNA here is from genome assembly GCA_004024945.1 of Uropsilus gracilis. Taxonomy (NCBI): domain Eukaryota; kingdom Metazoa; phylum Chordata; class Mammalia; order Eulipotyphla; family Talpidae; genus Uropsilus; species Uropsilus gracilis. Next base: position 9,768 of record PVHY01000502.1, on the reverse strand, counting down.
TTAACATATATGGGAGATCAGACCTCTGCAGCAGCTATTACCCCATATAGGAGATGCATAAGGAAAACACATAGAGGCCACATTGCCTGCTGGAGACACCAGGCACTAACAGTGGTCTTGGGAGGCCAAGAACAAGAGGGAGTGGGGTCTAAGGGTCATGCAGGGGCCCTGCATGGAGAAGCCTCAAAGAGAAACACACAGGAGGGACCAAGGAAGCATGCACCCAGGTTAGCACAGAGAGAAACAGGTTCTCCTCAACCCCAGCAACCTGATTACACCTAACCACAGGGAAGTACCCTCCAGAGACACAAAGTGCATTTCAGGAGCTAGAAGGAAGTATTCACAGATGACACAGGGGCATGGAGGTCACATGGGGGAGGCAATCAGAAAAGTCCCCACAGAGTCATGGGAGAAGTACTGTGTACATTCATAGATCATAGAGGAGAGATGGGGGGAAGGAGCGTAAGAAAGGGTCTCATAATTGGCACTGCTGAGACAAGAATTAGAGCATTGCCCCTGCCATGGAACAAATAATTGGTGCATCTGGGAATATGTACTGTTTCTGGACAAAAGCTAAGAGCCCTTCCACTGGGCAAATAGCTTGTGCTCTCGCTTACCATGGACAAAAGGTACCTATAAAAAGTGGGCAGTCTACACTCTCTCCATTACTTTTTAACATTGTTTTGGAAGTTCTAGCCAGGGCAATAAGGCAAGAGAAAGATATAAAAGGGATACAAATAGGAAAAGAGGAACTGAAACTATCATTATATGCGGATGATATGATTCTATATGTAGAAAACCCCAAAAAATCCACAGAAAAACTTCTTGAAATAATAAACCAGTTCAGTAAGGTTGCTGGCTACAAAATCAACACACAGAAACCAGTAGCTTTCTTATACGCAAAAAGCCAAGCAGAAGAAGAAGAAATTAAAATAGTCATCCCATTTACCATCGCACCAAAAACAATTAAATACCTGGGAATAAACCTAACAAAACACATAAAAGAACTATACAAAGAAAACTTTAAAATGCTACTAAAAGAGATAGAAGAAGACACAAGGAAATGGAAAGACATTCCTTGCTCATGGATGGGAAAAATTAACATCATCAAAATGGCCATCCTACCAAAAGCAATCTACAGATTCAATGCAATCCCCTTAAAAATTCCAATGACGTTCTTTAAAGAGATAGAACAAAAATTACAAAAATTCATATGGAATAACAAAAGATCTCGAATATCAAAAAACCTCCTCTCCAAAAAAAGAGAGAATGGAGGCCTAACTATTCCAGACTTCAAGCTATACTACAAAGCTATAATATTTAAAACAACATGGTAATCAGACCAACAACCGACAATCAGACCAATGGAACAGAATTGAGAGTCTGGAAATAAAGCCACACACATATAGCCAATTAATCTTTGACAAAGGAGGAAAAAACTTACATTGGAACAAAGATAGCCTCTTTAACAAATGGTGCTGGGAAAACTGGACTAAGACATGCAAAAAATAATGGACCAAGACATCTCTCTCACACCATGTACAAAAATTAATTCAAAATGGATAAAAGACTTGGATATCAGACCTGAAACCATAACATACATAGAGGAAAGCTTGGGAAAAACCCTCCATGATGTACAATTCAGAAATCCCTTTCTGGAATCATCTGCAGAAGGCAAAAAATTGAAGGTAAACATAAACAGATGGACTACATCAAACTAAAAAGCTCTGTACAGCAAAAGAGACAAAAGAAAAAACTAAAAGCCCAACCAAATGGGAAAAAACGTTTTGCCCTCCACAAGAGTGATAAGGGATTAATAACACAGATCTACAAGGATCTCACACAACTAAACAAAAACAAAATAAGATGATGCCCAATCAAAAAATGGGGAGAACTAAAAAGACACTTCTCCAAAGAGGAAATACAAATGGCCAACAGACACATGAAAAATTGCTCAATATCACTAACAATCAGAAATGCAAATCAAAGCCACAATGAGATACCACTTTTTACACCAGTAAGAATGGCCCACATCAAAAAAACAGGCAACAACAAGTGCTGGTGTGGATGTGGAGAGAAAGAAACACTCTTACACTGCTGGTAGGAATGTAAACTCGTCCAGCCACTATGGAAAGCAGTATGGAGGACCTCAAACTAATGAAAATGGAATTACCATTTGACCCAGCAGTCGCTCTTCTGGGAATCTACCCAAAGGAGATCTCAATGTGGGTACAAAAGGACACCTGTGCTCGGATGTTTATTGCAGCACTATTTATAATTGTAAGAACATGGAAACAATCCAAATGCCCCAGAACAGATGAGTGAATGAAAAAGATGGTATATATACAGAATGGAGTATTACTCATCAATTAAAAATGACAAATTTGATGAATTTATGGACACCTGGATGTACCTAGAAGAAATCATTCTAGCAGAAACGAGCCAGATAGAAAGGGACAGAAATCAAATGGTTTCACTACTATATGGTCAACCAAATGAAACTGCACAAGGGGAGAGTGGAGACCAGCTGGAGCGGGCGGGGAGGGGAGGTGGTGGGTGACCCCCAGGGACGGAAATGATGTGAAATATATATTTCATAATAATTTAAAAATAAATTATTAAAGAAAAAGTGGGCAGTCTAGTAAAAGTGCCATGAAATAGGAGTGCCCACAGGTCTCCATATCAGTGATAATTGGGATACACACTGAAGTCTTAGAAAGACACACTCCTGGCAATAGCCTTCTGGCAGGGGGAACCCTGGTAAAAACTGCAGAGACCCCCAATATCCAAATATAGAAGCCCATAACAAGCCAGTAAGAACAATCAAATCTTCTTCCTGCCATCAGCAGAGAACAAACTAGACCTGAGAGAGAAGCTGCAGGGACCTGCACCCCTACTCCTTTCCACCAATCACTACAGTCCACTACTCAGCAGATACCACTGCAAACCAGCAATACCACCAAGAAATAGTGCCCACTGGCATCAGTGTCATTGCACACCAAAGGCAGAGTAAATCTGAAAACAAATTATGGGAAGAAGGAAAGTCACAAATGACCAAATCAGTGCACCTGAGATCAATGCACCTCAGAAAGTAAATCAGACTACTGAAACCAACAACATGAGTGCAGAAAAATATTACAACCTGGCAGAAAAAGAATCCAGAACTGTCATAATAAAAAAAAAAAACCTGGAAGATCTAAAAGAGAAGACAAAAAAGGAAAAGAACAAGATGAAAAGCACAATCAATTAGTTAAGAAGTGAGAATGAATCCTTAAAAAAAATGATGGAAGCTAACAGAACAAGAGGAACTAAAGAGTTCTGGGAAAAGCCAAGAACAAAGAATAGAAGGAATGGAAGAAAGGATTAGTATTCTTGAAGATTCAAACCTAAACAGGAAAAAAAAAAAAAAAGGACAAAAGATGCAAAGGAAAAAAATGAAGATGCACTCAGGGGACTATCTGACAATTTGAGTAAAACCAGTATCAGTATTACAGGCATCCCAGAAGGAAAAGAGAGCTACTGAGTAAATATTTGAAGAAATAATCGAAAAGAATTGTCCAAATCTAAAGAAAGAAATAGAATTCAACAATGCATTAAAAAGATAATACACCATGACCAAGTGGGATTTATCCCAGGGAAACAAGGATGGTTCAACATCTGAAAATCAATTAATGTAATCCAACACATCAACAATAATAAAAATAAAAACCCACATGATCCTATCAATAGATATAGAGAAAGCATTGACATGGTCCAATATCCATTTAGGATGAAGGTCCTCAAAATTCTGGGGCTAGAAAGAATGTACTAAACTCACAGCCAATATCATGCTAAACAGAGAAAAATTGAAAGCCTTCCCTGTAAACACAAGGCTATCCACTCTCACTATTGCTTTTAAATATAATTTTAAAAGTCCTAGCTAGTGCAATTAGGCAAGAAAAGAACATAGAAGGAATCCAAGTAGGTAAAGAAATAAAACTGTCATTGTTTGCAGATGATATGTTAATATATAGAGAATCCTATGAATTCTACAGAAAACCTAATGAAAATAATAAAAACAGTTCAGTAAGGTAGAAGACTACCAAATCAACACATCAAAGTCAAAAGCTTTCCTATTTCCAGAAAATTGGTCTGAAGAAGAGGAGATAAAGAAAACCACCCCATTCACAATTGTACCAACAAAAACTAAATACTTTTATGCCTTATATGATGTGAATGACTTATACTAAAAAGAAGACACAAAGAAATGAAAAGACATTCCCTGTTCCTGGATTGGAAGAACTAACATTGTCAACAGGACCATTCTACCAAAAGCAATCTACAGATTCAATGAAGTTCCAATAAAACATCCACTGGCATTATGCAAAGAAATGGAAAATATATTATTAAAGTTCCATCGGAACAGTAAAAACCCTTGAATAGCTAAAGCTCTCCTGGCTAAGAGGAGAGAAATTGGAGGCATTACACTCACAGATTTTAAATTGTACTGTTAGGGGGCTGTGGAATGTTAGGGGGCTATGGGCCCCAGTACTGGTGTTGATGTATTAAAATAGCTATAATGTTAGCATTAGTGGGTGGAGATTTGGAGAAGGGAAGTTAAGCCTTCTAGAGAGAAAAGAGGATTAGAGGATCAGAGAGGGGACAGAGATAAAAGCAGGGAAAGAGAGAACAGAACAGAAGAGAACAGAACATAAGAGAAGAGAGAAGAGTAGAGAGGAGAACGGGAGAGGACAGAGAGGAGAATGGAGAAGTAAGGAGCAGAGAGGAGCAGCAGGGAGGCTGGAGGCCTCAGAGCTGCCGCTGCCATGTGGGACAGCAGGGGAGGGCAGGAAGCCAAGCTGAGAGCTTCCATTTCCAGCCCGGGCTGGTGAGGAGCCCGGGGAAGCATGTTGGAGAAACTTGAGAGCTGTCTTGAAAATGTGGTACTTGAAAACTTGGTTTAATTTGAAACTGCAGAGCTTAGAAGTCTTCTGGAGAACTGAGGAGAGTTTGCTGTGTTGCCATTTTCAAGGTGAGAAGTGCTTGCTGTGTTGCTGTATTGAGTGAGTTTTTGCTAAAGCAGGGCCACTTTGGAGTGGGAGGTGAAAGAATGACGAAGCAGTGCCTTTTGGAGAAGAATTGACGATGCCATCCTGGTTTTTCTCACTGTATTTGAATCTCCTGCTTTCGGAGAAGGATTGACGACACCATCTTGGCTTCTTCTGACTCGGAGGGAGTGTAGCTGTGTCTTCTGAAGAAGTGGCGACGCCATCTTAACTCCTTCATCCAGCTTATTTTGTGGGGCAGCTGCCATTTTGTGGACGCACATGACTGCTGCAGCCCTGTGCGCTTTGGACTAGAGAAAGGGGTTCTATTGTACCCCTCAGTGACTCTTGTCTCATTTGTCATTTATTAAGTAAATTTGTTTCTGCCTCCCTCTTAAGGTTTATGTGGTCTTGCTACTGCATGCGTGGACTGGAAAAACCTGGTGTGTGGCTGGCTTTTAAAGGGCCAGCTGCTCCTGTTTATGTGTTTGGTTAAGCACCCTGTTTTGTTTGTTTTCTCACCCATTATCAGTACTACAAACAAAGCCATATTAATTAAGATGGCATGGTACTGGAACAAAAACAGACACACAGCCAAGCAGAACAGAATCAAAATCCTAAACATAAAGTCCCACATATATGGTCAGTTAATCTTTGACAAAGGGGCAAGGTATATACATTGTAACAAGTATAATCTCTTCAATAAATAGTGCTGGGAAAACTGGACTGCTATATACATTAAAGAGAATCTTGACTATTCCCTCATACCATGTACAAAAACCAACACAAAATGTATAAAAATTTGGATATAAGACTTGAAACTAGCCGGGCACAGTGGCTTGTGCCTGTAAGCTTCAGCCTATGAAGCAGTTGAGCCTACGAAGGGATTGTGGTTCATGTCCCACTCGGGGCAACACAGCGAGACCTAGTCCCAAAAAATAGAGCTGGGTATGGGTGGCACACGCCTGTAATCCCAGCTACCTGGGAAGCTGAGGCTGGGGATTGCTTGAGTCCGTGGTACCCCAGGCAACGTGAGCCTGTGGTTCTACAGGCAAAAATAGTGAGACCTGGTCTCAAAAAAAAAAAAAAAAAAAAGACTTGAAACTATAAAATACGTAGAGGAAAATATGAGCAAAACATTCTGAGACTTGCACCTCAGAAGTGTCTTTTAGAATACATCTACAGAAGCTGAGAGAGAGAGAGAGAGAGACAGAGAGAGAGAGAGACAGAGAAAGAGAGAGAAAGGAAAACAAACAGCTGGGACTATATCAAACCAAAAGCTTTTGCAAAGTTAAAGAGACAATAACCAAAACAAAAAGACACCCAACTGAATGGGTGTCTGGAAAATGTTTGCTCTCCAGTCAAGTGGTAGGGATCTGATAGCAAAGACCCACAAAGAACTCACACAACTTAACAAAACAAAGCAAAAAGCTTAGTCAAAAAATGGGGGAAAGATGTAGGAAAAACACTTCTCCAAAGAGGAAATACAAATGACCAATTGGCATAGGAAGAAATGCTCAACATCACTAATAGTCAGGAAAATGAAAATCAAAACCACAATGAGATACTACCTTAAACTAGTAAAAACAACCCATATCAAAAATCGGGCAACAACAAGTGCTGGCATGAATGTGGAGAAAAAAGGGACACTTCTACACTGCTGGTGGGACTGCAAACTGGTTCTGCCACTATGGGAAGCTGTGTGAATGACCCTCAAACTCCTGAAAATGGAGTTACCATTTGATCCAGCAATCTCATTTCTGGGAATCCACCCAAAGGAAACTAAAACACTAATTCAAAAGGACACCTGTACTCGCATGTTTACTGTAGCACTCTTTTACAATAGCCAGGATATGGAAACAACTCAAATGCCCCCAAACAGGTGAATGAACCAGAAAGTTGTGGTATATTTCACAATGAAATACTATTCAGCAACCAAAAAAGACAAATTTGATGTGTTTGTGATAACATGGATGGACTTAGAAGAAATCATGCTAGCGGAATTAAGCCAGAAAGAAAAAAGAGAAATACTGGATGATCTCATCAATATTCAGGATATAGGGAAAACAAACAAAAAGATAAGGAAAATGTAAAACTAATCAACTTTCAGAAGAACTAAAGCATAAAGCGAAGGAGAGAGAGGGAAGGTGACAGAAGGCATGGATGAGCACGAGAGTAAGATGACAGTTTATGGGTGACAGTTGGTGGGAGAACCTTGTGCTATACAATAACATAAAACATTTATATATGTGTAATTAAATAAAAGAAAACACACACAGAAACCCAAAGATATCTGCTAAAACTAAATCAGTAAATTAAATAATACCAACTATTTTTCTGGCCACAAAACTAGAAATCAAGAATGAAAAGAAAGCAAGGAGATTGCCCACTACCTGGTGACTAAACAACATGTTACTGGAGAGACCACTGGATAAACCAAGATATTGAAGAACAATTAAGAAATACATGGAAATAAATGACAAAGATGACACACCATTCCAGAATGCATAGAACTTAGCAAAAGCAGTACTAAGAGGGAACTGTATACACCATATCAAAAAGCAAGAAATCACACAAAGAAATAACCTAATCTCTCAACTCAAGGAACTATAAAAAGAGCAACAAAAAAACTAAACCCTATCAGAAGACAGGAAATACTAAAATTAAAGCATAAATATATGAAACAGAAATCAAAGAAGACTATCTAGAAGATCAAGGAAACCAAAAGCTGGCTCTTCAAAAAAATAAATAAAATTGATAAGCTCTTATCAACACTTAGAAAGAAAAGAGGGAGAAAACCAAAATAATTAAGGTTATAAACAAAAGAAGAGAAATTACATTAGACACAGCAGAAATCCAGTATATAATTATAGACTATCATGAACATTTATATGTAGACAACTACAATAACTTGGATGGTATGGACAAATTCTTAGAACTATACTAGCACTCAAAGTTGAGCAAAGAGGAAGCAGGGAGCTTATACAAACCAATTACAAGCACTGAAGTTGAAGCAGTCATCAAAACTCTCCCTAAAGAATAAAAGCCTATAACCAGAGGGTGTCATAAATGAGTTCTACTGAATGTCCAAAGATAAATTAACATCTTATTACAAAAATTCTTTTAAAAATCAACTATTTAACAAATTCTGTGAAGCAAACATTATACTAACACCAAAACCAAAGAAAGAAAACTATAGACCTATCTTCCTAATGAACTCTGATGTAAAATCTTAAATAAAATCTAGGCAAACTGAATCCCACAGTGCATCAAAAAGGTTATATAATGAGCACAAGTGATCGAGATGGTTCATAGGTGACATAGTGATGGGAGAACCTCAGAGTAACCAGTAATGTAGACATATATATATATATATATATATATATATATATATACATAATTATTTTTTAATCTGAAAAAGAAAGGGGTTATACACCATGACCAAATGTGAGATTTATCCCAGGGGCACAAATGGTTCAACATACAAAAATCAATCAAAGTAATCCATCATATCAACAAGAAGAAAACTAAATACCATATGATCATATCAATAAATGCAGCGAAAGCATTTGGTAAAGTCCAGCATCCATTCATGACGAAAGTCCTTGAAAAAAACTGGGATAAAAAGGAGATAACATAACAAACGCCATATATGACAAACCACAACAAGCATCATCCTTAATGATGAAAAATTGGAATCATTTCTACCAGGATCTGGAACTAGACAAGGATGCCCACTCTTGCCACTATTTTTCAGCATAGTATCAGAAGTTCTAAGTAGGGTAATAAGGCAAGAGAAAGACATAAAAGGAACCCAAATAGGGAAAGAAGAAGTGAAGCAGATTACATGCAGATGATATGATACTTTATATAGGGAACCCAAAAATATCCACAGAAATACTAACTGAAACAGTAAACCAATTCAATAAAACAGCCAGTTACAAATTAATACACAAAAATCTGTAAACTTTCTATATGAAAATAAACAATCTCAAGAAGATAAAATTAAAAGAGCCATGTTATTTACAATAGTGCTGAGAAAATTTAAACGCCTGGGAACAAATTGGAACAAAAGATGTGAATGACTTACACAACAGAAACTACAAAACACTGCTAAAAGAGATAGAAGACAAGGAAAAATAAAGACATTCTCTGCTCATGGATAGGAAGAATTAACATTATAAAAATGGTCATACTACCAAAAGCAATCTATAAATTCAAAGCAATTACAATAAAAATCTCAATCTTCAAGATAATAGAACAAATACTATTGAAATTCATATAGAACCACCAAAAAAAAAAAAAAGGCAAATGATGTGGTAAAAAAATAAAAATAGTGTGGTATTGGAATGAAAACAGACACACTGACCATTGAAATTCAATAGAAAATCGAGAAGTAAAACCACACATATATAGATAACCAATCTTTGACAGAGGAGCAAAGAATATGCATTGGAATAAGGACAGCTTCCTCAATAAATAGTGTTGGAAAAAGTGGACTGCTACATGCAAAAGAATAAAATTAGACTACTATCTTACACCATATACAAAAATCAACTCAAAATGGATAAAGGGCCTCAATATAAAATCTAAAACAATAAAATATACAGAAAACATAGGCAAAACAACACAGGACATACCTCTCAGAAACTTCTTTAAGTACTCATGCCCAAAACAAAGAAAATAAAGGAAATGATAAACAATTGGGACTACATTAAACTGAAAAAGTTTTGTACAGCAAAAG
>PVHY01000501.1:173778-225551 GCA_004024945.1 Uropsilus gracilis | reverse complement strand
TTTGAGACTAGGTCTTGCTATTTTTGCCCATGGAACCGCAGGCTCTCGTTGCCTGGGGTGCCACAGACTCAAGCAATCCCCAGCCTCAGCTTCCCAGGTAGCTGGGTTTACAGGCGCGCACCACCACGCCCAGCTATTTTTTGGGACTAGGTCTCGCTACGGGCCCCAAGAGGGACTCGAACCGTGATCCCTAGCCCCAGCCACTTCATAGGCTGAAGCTTACAGGCACGAGCCACCGTGCCCAGCCTACCTGGCTATTTTTTGAGACTAGGTCTCACTATGTTACCCAGGGTACCATGGATTCGAGCCATCCCCAGCCTCTGCCTCCCAGTTAGCTGGGATTGCAGGCGCCCGCCATGGCGCCCGGCTGCTTTTTCGAGACCAGGTCTCACTATGTTGCCTGGTGTAGGGTCTCAAACCAGCGAGCTCAAGAGATCCCAGATCTCTTGCCTCCCTGCACTTGGACAACAGGTGCATGCCACCACACCCAGCCAGCGGTAGTCTTGAACCCACAAACTCAAGCAATTCCTAGCCTCTGCCTCCACGAGTCTGGGATTAAAGGCGTGAGTCACCCATAGGGCTTGTTAAAACACGGGTTCCTAAGCCTCACCACAGAGAACTCTGGTTTCTGCCATGTTCCCAGGTGATGCTGCTGCTGATCACTGATCTAGAAATACTTTGAGCAGTAGTTTTCAATTTTAGTAGCACATTAACCACCTGGCAGCTTCAAAACTACTAATGCCTGTGTGCCACTCTTAGAGATTGTCAATTTTTTGATCCCTGGGGTGTGGTCTGGGTGCTGGAATTTTTCACAGCTTCCCAGCTGATTTTGAAAGATACCAAGTAAGGTAAAGAACTGCTGTCCTGAGAAAGAGGGATATCTGTGTTTTGGGTTTTTGTTATCTTTCCCCAAAATTTGGACCCAGGTCAGTCTCTAAAGTAGGCTTTCCTCTTCTATTTCAGAGCATAAGCTGGACTTGTTAGGAGACTTGTAATTCTTGAGATGCTTTGAATTGAACACAGCTGTTTTTAATTTGTCATATAATATTTGAAAGCTAAATAGTTCTGATTATTAGTAATAAACAGTGATCTGATACCTTAGCTAAACTATCTTTGTAGCAGATTGCTTGACTGTTTGAAAATAAGTTTATAGTCTGGATTATCGTTGGACTTGATTGTGACTGTAATAGCAAATCTACTGGAAGTGCTGAAGTTTCCAAAGGGTAAAATTACAGTAAAAAATCTATAATGTATCTTTGAATATCTAAATCATTAATTTGTCCAACAAAAACTAGTTCTTTAAAAAGAAATTTTTTTTTCAAATGAAGTAACTTTAAAAAGAAATTGGAACTAATAGTCATATGCTTGAAGAAAGTAAGGGAACAGTTAAGTTTCTGATAAGGGAAAGACCTGTATGTAGATAGAAAATTTCAGGTGAAATCTAGGAGTTATTTCCAGTTGAAAAGTGGTAAAATAAGGCATGGTGGCACATGCCTTTAATCTCAGCCTACAGAAGCAAGGCCAAGGCTAGGAATCACTTGAGTCCCTGGATTTGAGACTACCCTGGGAATGTAACGAGACCTAACCTCAAAAAAAATAGCCGGGTGTGGTTGCGAGTGCCTGTGATAATCCCAGCTACCTGGAGGTTGAGGCTAGGAATCAATTGAGGCTTTGGGTTTGGGACTACTCCAAGCAGTATAGCGAGACCTAGTCTCTAAAAGAAAAAAGAAAGAAAAGTAAAAAAATAGATGCCATTCTAGATGATAGAGGAAACATCATGTATGATATCCATACACAGGTTAAGAAAGTTTAACCTAAGCAAAGAAAGAAAATTAATGCCATTGGGGCCTGTACATGCACACAAACAACCGTATACAAGGAAGATGAGAGAAATTGGAACCATTGTAAAGAATGCAGGCATTGTAAATACAGTGAGCACCGTCTAAAGGATTTTAAGCAAAAAAGTTATGCAATACAATTAGTACTTTTTGTGGTTTTTTTCCTTTTCTTAAATCACTGGTTGCTTGGATAGTAAATAATTTGGGCAGAAATTAAAAGAAAAACAATACTTTTCAGAGCCCATTCTTTTAAGCCAGGTATAATTTTTAGTGATTTGGTCTTAACAGTGGTGGTAGAATTAGAAGTGAGTGGATTTCAACTCTATTTTGAAAGCAGACTCAACTGGACTTAGTTAGATAAAACACAGCTTTGTGAACTGCTTCATGGACAACCTTTAAGCTTTCTCCTCCTTCCCACTAGATCTATGAACAGGATGGCAGAGTCTGCATCGTTGTAAGATTTTTTTCAGGTTTTATAAAATAAGAATATTTGAAGTGGTACATTTTTCAGTGATAAAATTGAAAAACATTCTTACAAAGTTCTGTTAAAGGTAAAGTGATAAAAACAGTTTTAAGTGGGTTTTGGATAAGTACATTTAAAAATGTGTGCAGTGTATACAAATAAAAGTCATAAACTGCCTAGTCCTCAGAGATCTTTTCCTTTCCATGTAATAGGCAGCTGCTCTTTTGCCGAGTAACTCTTGGAAAGTCTTTCCTGCAGTTCAGTGCAATGAAAATGGCACATTCTCCTCCAGGACATCACTCAGTCACTGGTCGACCCAGTGTAAATGGCCTAGCATTAGCTGAATATGTTATTTACAGAGGAGAACAGGTATTTCTGTTTATTTGTTTATCTTCAAAAATGCTATAGAACTGTATTTAAACCTTTCCTTTACTAATCTCTTAAATAGGCTATATTAGTTTGGAAACTAGATTTTCTTTTAAATTTTATTTGGGAATAATTTCAGACTTAGAGACATTGTGAAAATAATAAAGTAGAATACCCAACCTATATACTCTTTATCCACACTTAACATTTTATCAGTCTCCTTTATCATTCTCTTTCTCTCCTTCCCCTACCCCCAGCACATTTTTTTCTAACCTTGTTGAAAGCAACTTATGAACATATTCCTTTAGCTCTGAATACTTTAATGTGTATTTTGCTAATAATACTAGTTTTTTTTGGGGGGGGGTTGGGTCCTGAAAAATAGATTAATTAGAATCCTGTATTTAAGTTAACCTAGCTATAATTTAAAAACAACATGTAATTTTAGATCTTAGTGACATAGATTCAGTTAAAACTATCTCTAAAGTTCTTAACTGAGGAGATGTATCAAAATCCCTCAGTTATTAGAAAAAGACAAAACTCACCCTAAACCTGTTGATTCGGAATCTACAGGGTTGTAGTCAAGATTTTGATGCCCATAGATCATTCTGAACCAAACACTGACTTAGAACCTCTCCCTAAAGTTTAAGAACCTTATGGAAAATCTCTTTCCAAAAAAATTAATAATAAATATGTAAATTCATCTTTTTCTTCTAGGCTTATCCTGAGTATTTAATTACTTACCAGATTATGAGGCCAGAAGGTATGGTTGATGGATAAATGTTTTAGGAAACTAACTCCACTGAACATAAAATCACCTAAGCAGCTGATGACCTCTTGCATTCACTCCTTTGCTGGGAAAAATCATCTTGTCTACAAGCCTGTGGCAAAAGGATAAAAAAATGTGAAAGAAGTTTAACATTCTGACTTGATAAAGCTTTAATAATGTACAGTGTTTTCTAAATATTTCCTGTTTTTCAGCACTTTAACAGATGCCATTCCAGGTTAAACTGGGTTTTGTCTGTACTAAATTATAAACAGAGTTAACTTGAACCTTTTATACATTATGTGTGATTCTAACAGAAACTGTAATCCCTCCACAGAACTCATTTTGCTAATACAGTACTGTGTTTCTTTAAAACACAGCATTTACACTGAATACAATTTCATTTGTAAAACTGTAAATAAGAGCTTTTGTACTAGCCCAATATTTATTTACATTGCTTTGTAATATAAATCTACTGTTCTAGAACAGCAGCGGTTTACAGATTTTTTTTCATATGTATTGCTCATCTGTACTTCATCTTACATTATCATGATTGTGTGATCTTTACATTTGATTCCAGAGGCTATGTTGAGTTGCTATCAGAGAATGGTTATTTGGGAAAGACTGGTTTGTCTGATTTAATTTGCTCATAAAAGTATGTATCTTAATTTTTCCTTTCCCATGTAGGAACTTGCTTCACAAATGCTCTGGGGATTTAATTTGTTGTAACTTTGAATGTACAAAACACATTCCAAAGAGTTCTAACTACAGTAGTCCTGGTTGTTTAAGAAGCCTCTTTACTGGCCTCAGACTCTGGGTTTTGCTTTGGAAATTTTTCTCATGTCATAAAAATCAGAGCAAGTGCTCCTGTTTTTTAGAGAAGCTGAATCCTGCCACTGAACAATTAATGGTGTGTTGTTGTTGTTGTTGTCGTTGTTTTTCATGGAGTGTAAATACAAAGTTAAATTTCACAAATGAGAAGGGTAATCCTGAATAATGTTCAGTCTGCTCTAATTACCTTCGCTCTAAAGGGAGAATACTAGCAAATAGGGGTGGGTAGTTTTTTGTTGTGTTTTTTTTTCCCCCTTTTTTTTCCCCTTAGTTTTTGCTGTTATAGCCACTCTATTCACAGCAGGTAAACTCAGCACAGAACTATGAAATGTAGACATCTTGGTTCTCTCCTAGGCTCCTACGTGGACTATGATTGGGGTACTTCCTGCTGCTGGGTCCCTCCCTATGACTTTACACACCCAGTTGGAATTCCACTTTCAGTTTGTACACCTTTTAATGACCAGGCTTGTGTTTTGTTTGGCAGCTGTAGAGAGTAATGCTGTCGCACAAAATTCTATTCTGGACTTTTCTAGTGTAAAACTCTTTTCCATGAAATATGTTAAGGCATCTTGGTACAAAGAAATGCATTTCAGCTTGGTGTAGTCTCTTGTATTTGTTAAAGCAAGATTTTTACTCAAATTTTTTTAATGGAGATGTTCCCCTTTACTCTCTGTACCAATTTACCTTTGTTTTACATTTTATTCCGTCTTTAGATTAACTGGTCCTTTGCAGTAAGTTGTACATAAAGTGCTAGAAAATCATGTTTCTTGTCTTGAGTAAATCAGAGTAAATGCATATCTGAAATTGTTTCTTTGATGTAGATTGTGATTTTTATTTAAGAGGTCAGCTCCTGACCTTGAAGAGCTTTTATACAACTAATAATTGCAGATATGATCATACAGTCATTTTTAGGAAAACAAATGGGATATGCCAAATTTTGTATGATTTTTCAGGTTCTGGAAGCTTCCAGATTTTATAATTAGATGATAATGAGGTGAATTAATGAAGTTTATATTTCCATATTATCTCAACATTTAGCCTACAGTACTCACCCTTTAAGTGAATCTGGAATTGCTTATCATATAAAACCATCGTGGCCTATGAGTTTATGATTTTTCAGTCTGTGTTGTTTCATCTAATCCATTGCTTAATTAGTGTGTTGTTTTTCTATGAGTAATTATATTGTGGTTAATATGTTAGCATGGCAATATTTTCAGGTAGATTGTTGGGAGCTTGGAGGGTTTTGGGGGGACTGGGGAATTTTCTTTGGAATTTTTGCATGAAATACATTACTTTATAATTATGGAATTGCTTTTTCTTTTTTTGTAATTTTTTTGAGTGAGATTTAACTTTTTGTGTGAGTAGTATTGTTATATCTGTTTTGAGTGTTTTATTTGTACTGTATCACATTCCATACCCTCATTTAATTCTTAATAAACTGTTCACTTGCTTTTCTGGGTAGCATGGTAATTACTGAAATAGTTTAAATGTGTTGAATCGTCTTTGAGAAAATAGAAAGAGTGCCGTGTAAAATTTGAAATAATTAAATGTTGTGACCATATCTTTTCAGATGTTTTAAAAATAATGTAGCTCTAGGGTTCTTTGAGGCATGTAGTTCATCCATCTCAACTTTAAGCAAATTTAAAGCTCTCTTTTCTGGGAAATCTATATTCTTAAGAGGAGTATTTTTGTGTTATGTGTCATATAAAAAATTATTTATAAACTTCCAAATCTTAGTGGTATTTATTACTCTTCAGGACGAGTAATGTATTTTAGATTTCAGTATGTCAAGTGTCTGTGTGATCAATTCTCTGGTTTTCGTAATAAGATGATAAAGAACCCGTAAGTCATTTGAATTTTGAATATATTTCAGCATATTCTTACTGCTTTAGTAAAGACTGTTTGCTTGCAATTTCTAAAGCACGCATGCCAGTGTGTAATGTGATCTGTGTTTGCAGGGTAATGAAGAAAGAAAACATGCAAATAAATTTCCAGAACTTTTGTGATTAGTATTTCTGACTAACCCTTTACCTGTCATGCTGTCCTGGTAGGAGGCTAGAGTAATGGAGGCAGCAAGTAGTAGTACCCACTCTTCATCAGGAGAACACTCAGACTTTTATGAAGTTAGACTATAGTAATGGCCTTTCCATTGTCTATTGAATCTCCACCACCACCCTTTTCATGCTTACTAGCTTAGGCATACTGTGGCCTAAAATACTAATTACACCCTCTTGCAAAGGTTTTGCTCTGTCCATACAAAGCTACCACTATCAGAAGTGTCTTTTCAGGGCCGGGCACGGTGGCTCATATCTGAAGCTTCAGCCTATGAAGCGGCCGGGGCTGGGGATCACGGTTCGAGTCCCACTTGGGGCCCGTAGCGAGACCTAGCTCCAAAAAATAGCTGGGTGTGGTGGCGCACGCCTGTCATCCCAGCTACCTTGGGAAGCTGAGACTGGGGATTGCTTGAGTCTGTGGTACCCCAGGCAATGAGAGCCTGCGGTTCCACGGGCAAAAATAGCAAGACCTAGACTCAAAAAAAAAAAAGAAGTGTCTTTTCTATTTTTCCCAGATATATACACAAAATGATCTGCCAGTATACTATGAAGCATTGCTATACAAGAGTGGCCTGCAGGTGGGGTTGATAAGTAAAAACTGAGAGGAATTTGACATTACTGCAACGTTTCTAATTTCTTTAACAAAAATAGCTGGTCTTCAATAAATTGAAAATTAAGAGAAGATATCAAATTTGAATGTATAAGAAAAATAATCTTACATAGGACATCCTGATATATACTAGTTCCTCAGTAAATTTTCATGTCAGTCAGTAGTGATTAAGTGGTTGGGATCTATGGTCAGATGAGTCTAGATTTGAATTTTACCCTATCCCTTGCCAGTTGTACAAACTTGAACAATTACATAAACTTTGTAAACACTGCAGTAGTTATCTCACAGGGTTGTTGTTAATGAAATTACTTTCTTTGGGTCCACTAGTACTATACTTGGCAATAACAGGTTATTACAATATTATTTCTCTGAATGTTCCAGGACTAGTGGTTGAGTATTCTTAGAATATAAGAATTTTAAGTCAACATGATGTATTAGCCACTTTGTTTAAATGAAATTTTAAGCTCAAAATGTAAATCATAACAAGTTTCTAGGTGCCTGAGAATTAAATTTGGAAAGTACTGATAAAAGTACATGTATAGCATCTGGTGGGAGAAGAAAGACATACTTCTAGGGGCATCATATTTCAATAGTATAGAACCGGCTCCACTCAGAGTCAAAAATCTAAAGCACCCATTGCAAGCACAAATCTGTAGACACAATCTTGGAAGCTTAGTGCCTTCACAAACTTAGAATAACTGTGGGAAAGAAAGAATGTTTAAAATAATGGGAAGAGGGTTAAAAGAAAGCATAAAAACCAATTTAAAAGTACACTGTGGGCCAGGTATTGTGGTGCATGCCTGTAAGCGGCAGCCTAGAAAGCCACAGTGGAGCCAGGGATCGCAGTTTGAGTGCTGCTGGGGGCACTGTAGTAAGACCTGGTTCCAAAAAAATGTAGCTGGGCGTGGTGGTGCACACCTGTAATCCCATCTACCCCAGGGATTGCTTGAGTCCGTGGTACCACGGTCAGCGTGAGCCTGTGGTTCCACAGGCAAAAAGACCCAGTCTCAAAAAAAAAAAAAAATTACACTGTGGAAGAGACAGGTTTGAAAAGCTAAGTTTTCTGGCACTAAGTATATACATAATAAAATTTAAAACTCAGTTGACAGATTAAGCTACAGATTGAATCTATATGAAGAGAAAATTGATGAACTACGAAGAGTCCCTTTCCATTGTGTTTTACATAACTTGCCAAGTGGCTGTACACTTGGCAAACAGTAAATCAACCCTGAAAAAGACAAGAGACTGGGATCTGTGGGAGTTACTGATTGCAACGTACCACTAGATCATATGAGACGCAGGATGGGTAGAACTGGTCAGCATTTCTTGTACCTCCAATCTCAGACCATGAGTAGTGTTACTGAGCAGTAGACTACCCAGCCTGCACAGAAACATGTCATGATTTAAGAATTTGAGAAAACATTTTACTGCAAATTGATTGGCATGGAGGCAGGAGATAAATCTACCTCCATGGTTAAGAAAACAAATGAGATTGTATGACAGGTTGAGGGGGACAAAAGTTAGAACCTGAAAAAGCAGGTTGGAGCAAAGAAACATGAACTTACCTGAAATTCATTGGCTAGTTACTGGCCAGTTCACATGAGAATGTATGAAGAGATTTTTCTTCAGATAACTGAAGTTTTGAAATTCAGGGGGTCCCTTTTCTGTAAAGTTTAGATCCCCCCCCCCCCCCCCGTTAGGACCTGACACCATTTTGACCATTCAACCGCCAATACCATAACTGGGGGCATAACTCTCCTAAAAAGCAGCTTCCTTCTAGTCATTCTGCAAATTGAGTCAGAGGAGATTTATGTTCCTACATGCAGAAAACTGCAACTTGCTTTCAAAGAGACTTGGATTGAAGAAGTTAATGAAAATCCTAACTGAATGAAAATCTGCCTCAGTACCTCCCCCTCTGGAAGCACATGCTGACAAGGATGCTTTTGCTTAGAATCCCTAATCAGCTGAATTTTAAGCTGATTTGAGGAACAGATGGATTCTGGATGAAGCTGTAATCCTGAGTTTGAAATTGATTTCTGTTGGCACTTGCAACCACATGCAGTACTTGTCAAGGGGGAATACCAGAGACTCTTCTTTACTAAAGGAGTTTCTGTGTCAAGAAAATATTTCTGTTCTGACCACTGAATAAAGAGAATGAGTCTAGGCAGAAATGACCTGACTGAAGATTTTAACAGATTTTAATATAAAAAGGTTAGCAGATTCCAGTCGAAGTGAATATAGTCTATTTGTATTTATGGACGGATTAAATAGACTAATCTGACAGGAGTCTGTGCAGGCAGTTAGTTGTTTGGGAGCACGATAGATCCATCTGCATGGAAAGAACTATGAGTGAATAAGGATCCATGGCTCAGTGGGCAGCAGGGCATAGGGGAGACCACCAGTCCAGATAATCAGACATTCACATTTCCCACTGTTTTGTTCTATTGTATCCAAATGTGAGAAGCTGCTTTCCAATCCCCCACATACAAAGCTCTTTATTGGACTTTATTGAGGCATGATCCCAGCTGTTTTACACAAACTGCCAGCTTCAGAAGGAGTTTTGCTTGATGATGTCTGGCAGCTCAACTTTGCCCCTGAGTAGATTTATGAGCTGTGAAAGATGGTCAAATTAACACCCTAAGCATTCTTGATAGGATTAGAGGGTCAGAGACATGCCAGTATTTGCATACCTCCCTGATGTAGCACACCATCTTTGTGTCTTCCCAGCCCTTCTGGGAGGAGTTTGGAAAGGCTGAGTAGGAGGTGACACCACAGACCCCTCTCCCAGATAGCAACACAAAGACTCACCCTGAGATTCCAGATGATGTTATCTGGTATTTAACTTCTAGGAGCTGCACCTCCCAATCAAAAGGACTAAACTGAAGTGGTAAATGCAAACACCTTTTAGGGTTGGCTAAGGGCCATGGCTCCCTCTGGAAAGAATAAGTGGTCTCTAGGTTAGGACTGATTTCTCCAGCAATCCTGAGAAGCACTGGGGATAGGCCTTAGGACAACTTCTTAAACAATATTAATTACTAATTGTTCTGATTGTAGCAGTAAAGTATATCCCTTGTGGAAAAGGCTGAAAAATACAATAAAGTAAAACTTCCAGCCCATTACTCACTAGCTTACTATTAACAAGTAATATATTTATTTGCAATCTTGCAATGAATACAGATGTGTATTTGTTGTTTTTGTTTCTGTAAAACGTGCACTTTGTTTAATCTTTTAATACTATATTTGAATATCATGTTTGAATAACTATATTTTAATGTTCCAGTATATAATGTATATATAAATATGCAATCCAGGCACGGTGGCACATGCCTGTAAGCTACAGCTTATGGAGTCGCGGCAATGTGGGGATCATGGTTCAAATCCCACAACACAGTGAGACCTAGTCCCAAAAAAATATCTGGGCATGGTGGTGCACGCCTGTAATCCCAGCTACCTGGGAAGCTGAGGCTGGGGTTTGCTTGAGTTCGTGGTACCACAGGCAACATGAGCCTGCGGTTCCATGGGCAAAAATATCAAGACCTACTCTCAAAAAAAAAAAAAAATTTGTCAGTTATAGATAATTTGATATCTCAGTACTATGTTCTATTTTTTTTTCATTTGGCCTGATTAGACCTTAATTAGATAACAACCTAATTAGACCCTGAGGAAGATTATAAAAGCACTAACCCTATTCAACCCCCAAAAAAGTATAGAAGAAAATCCTCATCTACAACTCTTCTGCTGCTTCCTGAAATCTTCAGAACTGTGCACCAGTGAGTGAAATGAGTGGTGCTGTGTACCATGAGGCCATTGGTTTAATAGCCACATCATTGCATCACCCCAGACTTGGACCCCAGTGTGGAGGTAAGGGATGACAGGAATCGAGTGAAGACCACTTGATTTTGTTCATGTTTGTCTTCCCAGCATCCAGCCCAATGCTGGGAACATATGCACTAAGTGAATGCAAGAATTAGATAACAAACTCAAGACCTGATTGTGAGCCTATCAACTACCACTGGATTTTGTAAGAATTTTGAACTAAGCTTGGAAGTAACTGGAGGAACAAAAAGATAGTTGTGTGATGTTAACCAGCATGTGCAGAGGTTGTAGCAAGGGTTGGAGACAGACTCAGCTGGCTCTGAGTGTGAGTAGACTGATTCAGCATAAAAACATTTGTTAGCTGGGCCCGGTGTCTGGTGCCTGTAAGCTTCAGCCTATGAAGCGGCCAGGGCCAGGGATCGCGGTTCGAGTCCTGCCTGGGGCCCGTAGGGAGGCCTAGTTCCAAAAAAAATAGCTGGGCATGGTGGCGCATGTCTGTAATCCCAGCTACCTGGGAAGCTGAGGCTGGGGATTGCTTGAGTCTGTGGTACCCCGGGCAACGAGAGCCTGAGGTTCCACAGGCAAAAATAGCGAGACCTAGTCTCAAAAAAATAAATAAATAGATAAAAGTAAAATCATTTGTTTATGCTCGAAGGACCCTGGGATGTCAATTGTATACTGAAAGTGAGATGTGGGGCTAGTTACAAGTTTGCAATGGGGACAGGAGTTGACCAAGCCCAGAGAGCTGTTGAGATAACCCACGTTCAGGGCTGAGTTTCCGCTTTCCTATAATTCCAAGCACGAAGTTATGTCATAATTCAGAACTCTGATGGATACAGCAGTACAAAAGAGGTCCAGAAGAGAATGACGAGACTGGGGGAATGTGGGGGGCAAGGGGTGCACTGGGGTAAAGGAAGAAAATAAAGAGGAAAAAAGGGGAATAAAAGGCTGGCAGTTTCAAAGACTAGGAAACCAGAGGGCAGAGATGCTGCTGAACTGGATTTTCTGCAAATCACTGTTCAAAAGGAAGTCCAAGGTCTGACGTCTTTGCAAGAGTGTTTTTTGTGTTTGTCTTTTTGTTTTCCTGACCCCAAAGCAAAGTCCTAATGGCAATGCTTGGTGCAAAGGAAGGGCAAGCCAAGATATTATTTGCATAAGCTTGTTCATTATTAAATATTAATTTTGAGGTGTATTTTGTTTACATGGTTCAAAAAATATCAAAGTACAGAAAGATAACAATAAGGTATCTCTCCTATCCCAATTCCTTAATCACCCAATTCTGCCTTAGATAAATGCTGTTATTCTGGCTTATCTTACACAGAATTTAACATATATATATATATAAGCAAATATGAATGTATATATTTTAATCTCATTTAAAAATCCATTATACACAGAGTTCTGCATCTTTCTTTTCTTTTTTTTGAGACTAGGTCTTGCTTTTTGCCCATGGAACCGCAGGCTCACGTTCCCCGGGGTACCATGAACTCAAGCAATCCTCAGCCTCAACTTCCCAGGTAGCTGGGATTACAGGCATGTGCCACCGCTCCGAGCTATTTTTTGGGAGTAGGTCTCGCTATGTTGCCCCGAGTGGGACTCGAACTGTGATCCCTAGCCCCAGGCGGAAGCTTACAGGCACGCGCCACCATGCCTGGCTTTCTGTATCTTTCTGTTTCTATTCACCACCTAACCTGTGGATCATTCCATACCAGTTCATAAAGAGCATCCTTCTTAACAAACTCATGATTGTTCATTTTGTAGATGTCACAATCTATTTTACTAGTCTCCTACTAGGAACAATGTTTCACAGATGTGTGATGTTTCTACAAATAGATAATGTTTCACACATTTATCATTACAAAACAAAACCTTCTGTAAAGGATTCTGTGGCTATATGTTTTACAAGTGCTAGTAGTGCTAGTGTAGTTATAGGATCAGTTATAGGATCAGTGGAATTGCTGTTAAAGGATCTCGGGGAGTTGGAACCAGGGCGAACCAAAGTGTAAAAAAAGAAGAGGCACATAATACAAATAAAAGGGTTTTTAGAGTGAAAAAGCACCAGGCATGCCTTCTCCCACCTTACTCCCTACCATTCACTTCCTTCATGAAAGAAACCAGCATTATCAGTTTCCTGGGTCCCCAGAGACTTTACGCATAATCAAAATCTTTTTTTGAGACTAGGTCTCCCTATTTTTGCCTGTGGAACCACAGGTTCACATTGCCCGTGGTACCACAAACTCAAGCAATCCCCAGCCTCAGCTTCCCAGGTAGCTAGGATTACAGGCACGCGCCACCACGCCCAGCTATTTTTGTGGGACTCAAACCACGTGTGGTGGGACTCAAACCGCGATCCCTAGTCCCTGCCACTGCTTCCTAGGCTGCTGCTTACAGGCATGTGCCACCAGGCCCGGACCCAACTTATTGTTCTGGTGACACTGTCATTTAATATTGAAGTATGATGACCAGGTGTAGTATGATAATCTAAAATAGACTGAAGAACAGTGACTTGAGTAATAGAACCTTGGGGATCCAGATAAATAACTCATGACTAGCTAACTCAGTTTACTGGTATGCAGCCCAGTATCTACTTGAATCTTCCTCATTCTATCTTTGCCATCTCCAGCCGTGATAACCCACCCAGAACACCAAAGCATGTAAAGTATATATAAATCCTTAACTCCCTGTTAGGGGCACTCAGCCTTTGGATTTGAGTTTGCTCACTCAGCACCGGGACTAATAAAAACGACTTCTTGCCAGCCCTGGTATCCTCATTCTCTGCCTGCTTTCAGTATTGCCCACTTAATCACACTTTCTATAATTTCTATGGTCATTGAATCACATATTAAGATGAAGTATTTACATTTTTACGTTGTATGGATTTTAGAAAACTATTGCTAGTTAAAGTTATCGAAAGATCCCAAAATAAAATTTGTCACACTGAGAGTTTCAGTGATTGTACTTGGAGTATTATTTGTGGAAGTATGTATTTTCGTTTAAGTTTCTTTAGACTCAAAGCCTGGTATTTCCGTTACTACTTTTTAAAAAAAGAAGGGGGGAACCTTTTTATTTCATAGATATGTTTATAAAGTTAGACAAACACAAATCATAAATGTCCCCCTTCGGTTCGGTTCATATAGAGGTTCACACACACGAGCACACACGCAATGTCTGAAGTTGTATCACGTTTTATCTCCAAACTCAGACAAAGACCCAGATTTGCAAACACAGGCCCCCAACCCAGGACTATCAAGGAAGGAGTCAGATTACAAGGCTGGACGACTGGGGCTTTCACAACCATGGTAACTGTCTCCACCTTCCTGGCTCCCGCAATTCTAGTTTCTGCGACGCCCGCAGACTTCCTAATGCCCGGCTTTGTAAAGCCTCGGGGCTGCAGTGTGGCGGCGAAGGTAACGTGACTGGGGAGCTCGGGGTCCGCCTGGGAGGGGCGCGGGCCTGGCCAGTGGGAAGGTCGGACGCGGAGCGGCGACATCACCCCACCGGCATCAGGCCATCGCCTCTTTTCAGTGCCGGAATGTGGGCGGGCAGACGGTGCGGTGCCGTCCGCCCGCCGTTAACCCTGTGCGCGCCCTCGACGAAGCTGCACCTGACGCGCGGTGATGCACCCCGGGCCGAGGGCGCCGCCGCCCCCACCCTCCGCCCCGCCCTTGTTCCTTCTCGCGCTCCCGGGACCCGGGACTCTGCGCGCGCGGTGCTTCATTTTACCAGATTCTACGTGCTCGCCTGACTGTTGTCAGTGTTTTTTAAATCTTATCATTTCATCACCTTGATTATATTCCGCAGGACCACACGTTCTCACGGTTCCGATCACTTAGAAGACCTGGCAAAGTAATCGGGCTGCAGAAGCAGCTGCGAAGTAGGTGCTTCCTTTGCTGGAAGTCGCTACACAAAGCCCAGAAGAGGGAAGCCGCCGCCCAGATAACCCCTGACAGGACGCTCTTCCCCTGCACCCTGTCTCTCCCCTCTCTATCACTGTGCAATATTCCCACGTAGAGGCGCGATCAGTTGTCCCTTTGTTTAGCCTTTTTATCCTGAATAGATTCAATGTACAGAAAAACCGAAGATGTAGTACAATAATACAATTGAAAATTCCTTTGCCACTCGGCGAGCTACACTTGCTAGCATTTTGCCGCATTAACTTCATCGTCGAACTGTGTAGAGTTCTTTCCCCTGAATTATTTGAAAGTAGATTACAGATCTCATGACATTTTGCCCTGAAAGTGTTCACATGCAGCAACTAGTACCGGGAATCAGGATGTTTTCTGGCCTAACCACAGCTGTTATCACACCTAAAAAAATTAACCCTAGTTAAATAATATCCTTTAAAATAATAGCGAAGATTGAATTTTTTGTTGTTCCAAAAATGATTTTCTTGGTAAGAGACAAGGTCTCACTATATTGCCTAGGTCTCGAATTCACGGACTCAAGTGATCCCCAGCCTCAACCTCCAGGTAACTGGAATTACAGGCGCACCACCACGCCCAGCCCCAAAAGTGATTTTTGAATTTTTTGTTTATAATTTTTAAGGTTACACGTTTGCTCTTCCATTTGCGCACATGTTCCACTCACTCTCCACCAAACCACGATTCTTCCCCTCCTTCACCAATTCACTCCCCTCCTCTGTTGTTGCCCGGGGTACCACAGACTCATGGAATCCCCAGCCTCAGCTTCCTAGGCTGCCACCTACAGGCATGCACCACCATGCCCGGCCCTTGTTATTTACTTTTTATGGTAATTTTGCTTTGTTTTGTTTTCAGTCTGCCTAACACATTTCTGGAGGTTAAACCGTTAGGAGGCTGTGGTTATTCTAGCTCCCTCTTGTCCTTTAGGTGAGTTAGTGCATTCAAAATCTGTATTTTGAGAGAATCTTTTGTTGCTGAACTTTTGGTACAAATCCTGGGTTTTATATACAGAATAGGGTGCTTCCCTGCTGGGCAACCTGACTCAACTCTGATGTGGCAAAACTCTCCCCCAGAGTCAAGTATCCCCAAAAGACAGTCTTTCCATTTTTCTTACATCCCCTTTAAATCCCAGTGATTTCCTTGCTACTTTGAAACAACTTTGATTAAACTCAGTCATTCTGTTTTCTTTTTTTGGATGATCTTCAAGAACATTTGAAACTTCTTCCCCGTGTCCTGTCATTCTTCTCTTCCCATATGTAGAGCACAGAATTCTTTTCCTACAGTCTTTATTGTCTTTCTTTCCGGGCTTAATGCTAATAAAAGTGTAGTAGGGTACCCATTTTGCAACAACCACCACCAAAACCCACAAAACTGTCTTAATTGAAAAACAGGAATGTAGGCCCGGCATGGTGGTGCATACCTGTAGGTGGCAGCCTAGGAAGCCACGGCAGGGGCTAGGGATCACGGTTCGAGTCCCGCTGGGGGCACATGGTCCCAAAAAAAATAGCTGGGCATGGTGGCATGCACCTGTAATCCCAGCTACCAGGGAAGCTGATACTGGGGATTGCTTGAGTCCATGGTACCCCGGGCAACAAGAGCCTGTGGTTCCACAGGCAAAAATAGTGAGACCTAGTCTCAAAAAAAAAAAAAAAAAAAATTAGGCCAATATAGGCCCTACACTGGAATGCTATCCCAATTCTTCTACCTTCCTTTAATTCCTATCTTCTCTTTCCCCCTCCCCCACCTATAAATCCTTTTCAAAAATTACACCAGGCGGCAGGGTGCGGTGGTGAGTGCCTTTAATTCCAGCCTAGGAAGGGAGATCAAGGGAGTCTGTGGATTTGAGACTGGCCCTGGGCACCAGAGCGATACCTAGACTCAAAAAAATAGCTGGGCAAGATGGTGCATGCCTGTAATCCCAGCTGACTGGGAAGCTGAAGCTTGGAATTGCTTGAGTTCATGGTACCCCGGGCAACATGAGCCTGCAGTTCCACCAGCAACATAGAGACCTAGTATCAAAAAAAAAAAAAAATTATACCAGAAGACTCTGTAATAGTTTCTACTTACTGCTGCCCAGGGAAACTTGCCTTTCTCTAGAGGAGGAATGTTAATCAGAGTGGACAGGTAATATCCAACATAAGAAAACTTCAAGAATGAGCCACCAAACATGAGAAAAGTCTCTCCCCTGTGTGTGTATAGGGGCCTCGCCAATG
The DNA here is from genome assembly GCA_004024945.1 of Uropsilus gracilis. NCBI lineage: Eukaryota > Metazoa > Chordata > Mammalia > Eulipotyphla > Talpidae > Uropsilus > Uropsilus gracilis. The sequence goes on along the minus strand of PVHY01000501.1, from coordinate 208,677 downwards.
AGGCTCTTCCATGGAGACTGCCTTTCTGGGTCCCTTAGCCTTATGTATTCAGCTTCATTGTTAAATCTGACTCTTCTCACTTAGAGATTCCTAAACTCCAACGTCCGAAGGAGGGACAACAGACTGCCTAAACACCCCAGTCCTTAGACTTTTCTTATACCTCATTCCAGAACCAGCAGAAAGGCTCCATCACCTGCCAATTCACAAGCTAGCATTAGGGTGAGCATGTCCCAAGCCCCTTAAGGAAATCTCTACTTCTTGTTCCTCCCTGAAGTCTTTACAAAAGACTGATCTCCCCTCTCCTCCAAATGTTTCTGTGTGGGATATGAGGTGTATGTAGGTGGTGGTGGTGGGGGAATTGATGGAAGCTTAAAATTTAGTGTGGAAGTTTTGCATGTCCAGAAACACTAGAGGGGCATTAATGTTAAACCAGCTATGATAGAGGTTTTGTGAGGCCAGAAGTTAGAAGTAGGGGTAGAGAGCATCATCATTTTTTATAGAAAACTAACCCAACCCAATCCCAAAGCAATATATTCCCAAAAAAATCAACACAAGGCCACCCCTTGCTCTGGGCAAACTATACCTCTTACCCTTTAAGACCATGTCTATGTGATACAGAGACTGCTAAATTCTTTCTCAGAGGAAGCCAAGAATCCCACTCACTGAAGGCCAAGGACTGTATTGAATGCTGACTATATGTCAAACACTATATTAATGCTCAGACAATCTTGTAGAGTAGACAGCTATTAATAATACCTCCATTTTAAAGATAGGAATCTTGAGACTTAGGATGAGTGACTGACTAGTAGATTTAGCATGATAAGATATGGAGCTGGGACTTGATTTTTGACTGTCTGATTTGAGTCCCCATTTTTAACATATTAGCATTTCCCAGCGCCCTCCCTTTATTCAACATATAAAAACCGCATAAATGGGAAGTGATTCAGCCTTCAATTTACTTTGCTGTGTCATTGTTTTCATAAGTCACTTGGTAGGAATTGGTGACACTCATGTTTCAGAGCTATGCATTGAACACAAGGCTAAGACTTTAACCAAATGATGTCTGCATAGCATATCAGCTAGTTATTGGCCTACAGAGGTCAGAGTATGCCACTGGTGACACCCCAGGGGACCAGAAAATGTTAGCTCGTCCCCTCAGCCAGTTCCACAATGTCTGAAATTCACAAAGACCAATGAAACCTCCTAACACCTTTTGGGAAAAGATAAACAAAATAGAAAGCTTACTATTTACCATTGCTAAATGAGGACAGTAATTCTTTTTGAATTATCATCTATGATACTAACATCATCATAAAACATCATTTATAAAAGAAAATATATTTTAAACCTATCTACTTCCCTACCAACAAAAAAATTAGGAGAGCAACAATCTCAGAAAAAAAGAAAATCCTTAATCTCATCATTTCTGTCATATTTAACTATATTATCCTTGGGGTTTTTTTTTGTTTTTTTTTTTCATTTTGTGGTGAACAGGTATAAGCCAAGTGATGAACTGACTGTCCATGGAGATCATCATCACGATTTTATCAACAGCAGATAATTCATCAGACACATCTTTTTAACCAGATTATTAAAATGGAGTCTACAGACCAAGAGGAAAGGGATCGGGCCCATCTGTCTAATGAAATCACTCAAAGTGGTTTCTCCCTAGTTAGGGGTACTAATGGAGACAGCACCCTTAGAAACAGATGTAGCCATGAGCCTATAGATTCCAGCAGAAAATTATTCTGACTCAGAAGAAACAAGAACGTCATAGACACAGGACTGAGGTATTGATCCAAGTGTATGGCCCAATAATGAACAGTGGTTTAGTAATGAAAGATATGATTCAAGTTCAGTTCTGTTCTACGTCCTTTGAGAAGCCGCTGCCTATCTCTGAACCTGCTTTCTCATTCATAAAATATCATCTCATGAGCTAGATAAGAAAATATACAAGAAAATGTTTTTTCAAATTAGAAAGCAAATACAGATAATGGGAATTGTCATTCTTGATGAGTAATAATTTACTGATAAAGGCTTTCTAACAAATATGTGTGATATAGTTCTGGAAGAAAAGGAATCAAAAAAAGAAAATTATACATGTTGCTCTCCTGGAAATGACTCCTCCACCCTGACAGGACCATTTCAGAGGTTGAAGTCAGCAAGACCATGGCTTTGCTGTGAAGAAATAGATTCCAAAAAAAAGAGAACAGGTTTGTGCAGTCGAAGCCCCCTGTCATCTTACAAAATGCAAGAAGAAAAAGCATGAATTACTGCCCTAATTGTGCACTCATGTTCGTAGGGGGAACTTTTAGGATAAAAGATTCAAGTAACCTTTTGGTCCTTACATTTTCCCAAACACAGAGATAGCTCTCTGACAGAATGAACTTTGTAGATCAAGGAGTTAATTTGAAGTTATAAACACTTTTCCCTTTATCGACTAAGTCTATGAGAAACCAAGATTGAACCTTTAATTTACAGAAAATATTAAATATCTCCTTTGATAAAGAACAATGATGTATTTTTTTCTGTGTGTGTAACTTACCTAAACAAACCAAGGCCAAAAACTCAGAAAAATCTGTTGATCTTCCTCAGTTTGGCTCTCTCTAACCTCTTTAACACATTTCTCTTTTACTGGTAAATTTTAAATTCATTTTACAATGGTGATTAATTCAGTGAACAAAAGGTTTCATTCTGAACATTATTTAGGTATCATGCAAATTGGAGAACAAAGCCACAGTGCTAGGAGATTTCATTCCTAAGAATGTGCATTGAATACACCCCCTCTGTCTATGTCTATGTCAGTGCTAGTCTCTCAGGCTGTCAGCTCTCCCCCTTTTCGCCTCCCCTCACACACACACAGGGGAATGGTTTCTGGGGAAAAGGGTGCAGCACATCACAGGCACTTAGTATGCATCCCTCAAACCCGAAAGAGGAGTATAACTCCTGAGGGGTCAGTACCACGTTTGGGACCAAAAGAGAAGAACCTCAGCTGGTGCCCCAATCTGAAGACCCTGCAAATCATGTATAACACTTATACATTGTGTGTGTGTGTGTGTGTGTGTGTGTGTGTGAGAGAGAGAGAGAGAGAGAGAGAGAGAGAGAGAGAGAGAAAGACAGACAGACAGACAGACACCATGTGAGCACTTCTATCATGCGGGAAATTTCAGCATACCACTCTTGTGATAACACTGTGGTCACCAGGGAAATGCTTCTTCAAACAAAAGTTAGCCATGTGGAAATGCTCCTGGTGCTAGAGACTGAAGTATGAAGAACAGTTTTTCATTAAAATCTTTAGGTATTGCCTTTCTCTTTAGGTATGGGAAGAGATAAATATACTTATCAAGCCCTTATTCTCAGATAGCAGGATTGCAGTAAATACTTGCATGACTAATCTATTAATGTATTTCCCAGTCTACTACATATTTCCCAATAACCTTAAATGGTGATTTTATTTTCTTGCTTCTCTTCTGCCTTCCAGTTCAAGATTCTAGAAGTACTCATGAATAAGTGTGGTGCTCATAATGTATATGCTAGTGAAAAGGTTTTTCAGTAGGAGAAAAATTCATTACTCTTCAGCTTGCATATATGTAGGTCTGGAGTTAACATACATGAAACTTAACATAGTACTTTACTTTGGCAATTAGAAATGACATTTAATGCCAACCTTGAAAATAATTTTATATAAGTATTGAATGATATTCAGTAAATATTTTTGAATTAAATCTGATTTTGGGCTTATTTTAATACCTTTGACATAAAGTTTTAAAATTCATTAACTATAATTGGTGTTTTCCTTTCAAATGAGTAGATCTTTTAATATATTAATAAAATAGCCTTTTTAAATAAAAAATTTAAATAACTATAAACAGAATGATTCAGGCAAAATTAATTTCACTTATTTTCTTCAACTTGCATATCTAAAATATTATCACTTATATGCAAGCAATATTTTAATCATGAACTATTTTGCATTCCTTTTTTTATATGAAGTTTTTGAAGTCAAATGTTTTATAATTGCAATAATACTCAATTCAGACTAACCAAATTCAAATGCTCAAGTTCCCATATTTCTAGTGTCTGCCATCCTGTGCAGTGTGGAGCATACTTTGAATTTATTTCAAGAGATTTGGTTTCAGCTGTGCTAATAGCAATGCTATTCTTTGAAACAATTCAAAAATTATGTGTGGAAATTTCTGGATCTGCCCAGAGACATAAATGTCCCTAAAACAATTGATTTAATCTAAACAAGACAGAATAAATGTGATTTGAGTTAAGTAAATAGATTTTAAAATGAAGAATAAATTGTAGTTGGTAGTGAAAAAGGAAATTAATTTCAGATTTCTCAATCCACATTTATTTGATGTAGGTATTATTTGCTGCCAACAGTGTTGTCAAAAGTTTGCCAGAGTATAAAGTAGGTTTAAGATGGTCTATTTAGCTTGTTTTGTTTTGTTTTTTCAGAGACTAGGTCTCGCTATATTATCCAGGGTAGTCCCTATCCCACACAGACTCAAGTAACCCCTAGCCTCAGCCTCCCAGGCAGCTGGGATTAAGGTGTATGCCACCACACCCAGCTATTTTTTTGAGACTAGATCTCACTATGTTGCCTGGGGTAGTCTCGAATCCACAGACTCAAGTGATTCCTAGCCTCTGCCTCCCAAGTAGCTGGGATTACAGGTGTGCACCACTGCGCCTAGCCTGTAATTTAACTTTTAAGAGATTTAATTTTAGCAAAAATTATTTACTTAAATGGAATGAGACTGCATGTGACATGTGAACAATAGTGACATACTAGTAAAACCTAAGAAAATCAAAGCAAGAAAAAGAAAATGGGCACATGATTTTAAAGGTAAGCCATTCATAAAAAATCCTAAACTAATTTCTATAGATGTTATTTTCTGGCAATTACAGAACAAGGTATAATCTCAACTAAAGAAAAATTGGAAGCATAGAAAGATGAATTTAGGAAATATGGTGTGGTTTCTTTATTGTTTTAAGAAATGAATATTGCAATATAATGATAGCAATTTATGTAATGAAATTAAAATATTTTAGCAATTTATTAAAGTCTTTAATAATGTTTTCTGCAATAACGTTAATATATCATATGCAGTTCCAATACAATGCTTGAATGTGATCTGTAAAATTAAGGGTTCATTTCTTTTCTTTCTTTCTGAGACTAGGTCTTGCTATTTTGCCCGGGGAAGCGCAAGCTCGTGTTGCCTGGGATACCACGAACTCAAGCAACACCCAGCCTCAGCTTCCCAGGTAGCTGGGATTACAGGCACGCACCACCACACCCAGCTATTTTTTGGGACTAGGTCTCGCTATGTTGCCCCGGGCAGGCCTCTAACCTGCAGACTCAAGCAATTCCTAGTCTCGGCCTTGCTTCATAGGCTGTGATTCAAGGCATGCGCCACTGTGCCCGGCCCTTCATTTCTTAATATAAGAAATTTTTGGACAAATACAGTTACCAACAACTCAGCAGAATGAACTATCACAAAATAGAAACTAATAAAATCCCTAAGAACTATAACTTAAAAATTATCAAATTTCCTATTTCTAAGAAATAGCACATAAATCACGTTATCATAATCCAAATAGTTTAATTAGCAACCCTCAGAAACAATCTGAATGGAGAGCCGGGCACGGTGGCGCGTGCCTGTAAACAATAGCTTATGGAGTCGCGCCTGGGTCTGGGGATCGCGGTTCGAGTCCCGCCCGGGGCAACATAGCGGAGACCTAGTCTCAAAAAATAGCTGGGCGTGGTGGTACGCACCTGTAATCCCAGATACCTGGAAGCTGAGGCTGGGGATTGTTTGAGTCCGTGGTACCCCGGGCAACTTGAACCTGCGGTTCCATGAGCAAAAATAGCGAGACCTAGTCTAAAAAAAAAATCTAATTGGTGAAACCATTTTGAGTACTGTGAATGGCTGGCACCTGCAGTGTTATAAAAGCTTTTACTGAGTCACTCAGAATGAATGACAAAATAACAACATATAATACATAATTATAACATACGCATATAGTACAACTATATAATAATAATATATACAAACACATTTAATAATATATGATTTATGTCTTTATTACTCATCCAGTATTCCTCAACCCATCAACAGAACACCAGATATGTATCATGATCATTAAAAGTCATCATTTGGAGCAGGGCATGGTGGTGCGTGCCTGTAAGCAACCATCTTATGGAGTCGTGGCTGGGACTGGGGATCACAGATCGAGTCCCGCCAGGGCATCATAGCAAGACCTAGTACCAAAAGAAAAATAACTGGGCGTGGCGCGCCTGTAATCCCAGCTACCTGAGAAGCTGTGGCTGGGGATCGCTTGAGTCCGTGGTACCCCGGGCAACTTGAGCCTGCAGTTCCACGGGCAAAAAACTATAGTGAGACCTAGTCTCAAAAAAAAAAAAAAAAAAAAAGTCATTATTTGATACAATAACAACTTTCAGTTGTAGAAAAATCATAGTTTTCACATATATACCTAAAATTTTGTTATTTGAAGATAGAGAGGAAGATAGACTTATTAGCTTGAATTATGATTACGTAACATTTAGGTATATGAATACGGAAATATCAATATATAGCAAGTATGATAACGTCTATGACTTTCAATTTGGATTTGTTGGCAAACTTTGAGGTCTACTTTAAAATAACACATGAAGAAGCTTTCATGTTACATATTGAATATGTAAAGCTGCATTTTCAAAAATAACACTAGGCCAGTGAAATTGTATGCTTATTAAAAGAAATGGCCTCCTCTACTTTTTTTTTTTTTTTTGAGACTAGGTCTCGCTATTTTTGCCCGTGGAACCGCAGGCTCTCGTTGCCCGGGCTACCACAGACTCAAGCGATCCCCAGCCTCAGCTTCCCAGGTAGCTGGGATTACAGGCGCATACCACCACACCCAGCTATATTTTTTTGGAACTAGGTTTCGCTACATGCCCCGGCGGGCCTCGAACCGCGATCCCTAGTCCCGGACTCTTCATAGGCTGAAGCTTACAGGCACGAGCCACCATGCCCGGCCTTCCTCTACTATTTTGAACAAATTTACCAGAAAGCAGCAGTCAATACTGAGGCTGCTAGGGGCTCAACGCTGCAGTCAAATGCTTCCATTGGTCTTGTCCTGCCTCCCCCTTCCTTCAGCCTACCAGCTGATCCCAGGCAGCTCATTATCCCTCCAAGGAACTCCGGCTTTCTAGCTTCATTCTTCCCCTAGATTTCCCAAGGCAGCCTGCTTGCCTTCCTTCCTTCTGAGTAACTCACTGAAACTTTTTTTTTTTTAATTTTTATTTTGAGACTAGGTCTCACTGTGTTGCACAGATCCCGGGGACTCAAGTGATCCCCAGCCTCAGCCTCCCAGATAGCTGGGATTTCAGGCGCATGCCACCACACTTGCCTTTTTTTTTTTTTTTTTTTTTTTTTTTTTTTGAGACTAGATCTCGCTATGTTGCTCAGGGTTGTCTCGAACTTGCAGACTCCAGTGATTCCTAGCCTCGGCCTCCCAAGGCTGGTATTAAAGATGCATGACACCGCACCCAGACTCACTGAAGCTTATATACTACCACTGGTGCCAGCCATTTACTTACTCACCCTCGAGATTTTCCTGAGGGTTTATGTTGTGGATTATAACAGGTCCTTTCAGGAACATGCAAAACCATTTAAGAAATTGCTTGCATACCCACATGATGGAGATAACTGGCATGAACTAAGAAATTAAAGATAGGGACAGTCCTCAACATCTTTCCTCTAGGCACACTATTGCTAGTAAATTTTCAAAATGCTCCAATCACATGTGCATTGCATTTGGTGCATATGTGACTGATCATGTTGTGTGTTATTTTTGCTTTGCCTTTTTTTTTTCTTCTAAATTTACTTCAGAGCATTTCTGAGTTGGGGCAGTAATGAGCAGGGGTAAGAGTGAGAAGAATAAATAACTATGCTTGATATTGCATCTTGCTGCCTTGCAAGGAATACTTAAACCTGAAAAACACAAACCACAACACCTCGCCTTCCTGTAGCTCTCATACTGACCACCTACCCTTCACCTTTCTACCCACATCTTAAAATCAGAGCACAGAGGCCTTGTTCCATCTCAATTTGAAAAAGAATCATTCTCATTGTGTGTGGGAACAAAAGAGCATATGGATCAAAGGTTTAGAATCTTCAGCCCCGTCATGACCACACAGCTCAAAGGCAGCAACTGTCAAGTGAAGTGCTTGTCAGAAGCTTCTGGCCTCTCAAGAGGAGACTCTGGTTACCTAGAAACAGCCCCCATGTTATTTACATCATTTTGTACTGTACTCCTCACAGTCCTATGGGAGAATCTGTATTTAGGCATTTCAAGTTATACCCCTTATGAAAGCATCCTTTTGAAAATCTCTGCAACAGAAATCCCTGTATTCCTCTAACCCCCATATTCACTTGGTTTTTCTTTGGGAATCTAGAATCTGTTTGCCTAGTTCTCACACCTAAAAATCCTGTTGGTGGTTATATTGTAATCATGTTTAAATGCACAGATTATTTATAGGTTGTACTTTTTTAAAAAATGTATTGTTTTCTTATGTAACAATAAATAATAATAATTAATCCATGTCTCCATTTGTGTAGGTCTTTTTTTTTCTGCCCTCAGAAGTATTTTTATGTTCTTACTATGACTTACATATTTATTGTTGAATTTAGTCTTACATGGTTTGCCTCATGTTAAAATTATTAATAGCACCTTCCATCGTCTCTTCTGACTGCTTATTGTCTGCATATGATGACCATCCAATAATTTTAATTGAAGCAGAAGTATTGCTTTAAAATGGAGAAAAGAGGTTTTTGCCCTGCTTTTATGCCTGATTCAAACATTGAAATGGGAAGAAGTTTGAATGTGGTAAGAGGTCACAGGAGGGACAAACCTGGGGTAAGTTTATCAAAGCCCTGCAGCTGTGGGCATTGGTCAGAAAGGAAGGAGAGCTGCTCTTTGAAGTTGTGAGAAAGCCATGGAGCTGGGAGGTCAGCTGTGGTCCCCAAGCCTCCAAGATGAAGTTCTCACCTCCTTTCAAGTCATCCTCACTGAAGGAAATTTCTCTATGGGGCAAAACCGAAGAGCTTTGTAAAGGGGCAAATCCTATGTTTCCTGTTCCAGAAGTTTGTGCCTACCTATAAACATAAAAGCAAAATGATTAAGTTCTAATGTACCCTATGAGTTTTAATCAATTAAACATCCACAGGAATAGAGAGAGAGAAAAGAAGAGTAGGGGAGAGAGGGATTTCAAAGTACAGACTCCCAATCCAACCACCGTTTGGTACCAGTTGTCCCAGCTCAAGATGTTAGGAAGTGGAGCAGTTTTTGTTTTTGTTTTTTTGAGACTAGGTCTCGCTATTTTTGTCCGTGGAACCGCAGGCTCTCGTTGCCCGGGGTACCACAGACTCAAGCAATCCCCAGCCTCAGTTTCCCAGGTAGCTGGGATTACAGGCGCGCGCCACCACGCCCAGCTATTTTTTGGGAACTAGGTCTCGCTACGGGCCCCAGGCGGGACTCGAACCACGATCCCTAGCTCCTGCCGCTTCATAGGCTGAAGCTTACAGGTATGAGCCACCATGCCTGGCTTGAGCTTCCTTTGTTAAGCCAAAGTGAATTTTTTTTTAGAGAGACTAGGTCTTGCTATGTTGCCCAGGATAGTCTCGAACCCACGGAGTCAAGTGATCCCTAGCCTCAGCCTCCCTCAGCCTCAGCCTCAGATTACAGGTGTGTACCACCACACTTGGTCCAAAATGAATTTTACATAATGATCAATGTTATTCAGGAAGTAACTTTCTGGATGGTATGAAATTATGTGTCATCTAAATGTTTTGCCAATTTTATGAATAGAAGAATTTACCAAATAGGTAAAAGATACTTTATATTTCCTAGAGGCAGGTCAAAGAGTAAATAGGTCAGAAGATATTCCCTCTAAGAGTGTTGCATTTTCCACTAGTTCAGGGGTGAGCAGAACAGAAATTTAGTTAACAGTTAGAAACTATATACCTTGGGTGACTTAAATGAGCTCCAGACTGTAAATTAAATGAACAAAGTTATACAGATACAGAAAAGGAGCAGCAGCAAACTTTAAAATAAGTCTAAAGTGACAATACTCCATTGTCATTTATTGTCTTGTGGGAAGGTGGATCCAATTATTGCCAGATCGGATTTTCAAGGGAATTCAAAAATCCAGATTCTTTATATGAAATTCTCTAATTTTTAGATGCAACAAATCCAAAGTGGGAAGAAGGAAAAGAGGGAGAAAAAAAGATGAAAAGTAAAAGAGAACCAGCTGTATGCTAAAATAGAATAGTGACAGGGCCCAGGCTTTGCCAGTTTATGATGCTTACCAAAAGCAGACTTGTTGATTCCTATCTTTTCCTAATAAATGAGAATACATTTAGGAATTTATGCCAATATATATTCAGAACTACATCAAATGCAATTTAATTCCTAGTGTCCTGCCAGTTGTTTAAATCTCTCCACATATTTTTATTAAGTGCTCAATAAAGTGTCTGTCACTACATCTTATTTTGTTTCGCATTTTATTTTAAATGGATGATGTTAACAATTACATGCAAAAGAGATACAACTTCCATAATGCTCCAGATGACTCTGAGATGCACACTTACATTTTAGGTGGTTTTTAAAAGATGATCAAATATAAAGAGAATTTTTTTTTTTGGTAAAATCTACTGGAGCACTCAACTTCTACAATTCACTTCTCAAATGGGAAAGCGTCAGAATGTTAGGTATCATGCTGTTTAAAAGCAGCACTTCTAAAAGAATTCCAAGGCAACCATCCTGAAAACCCATCATTGGAATTATTAGACCTCTGAACAACTTCTTTTCCTACAGAGGTTGTCTATGTATGTAGTAATCCCAAAAGAAAAAAAAAAGTCCTTATTCTTCTCAACTGAGTGAGAAAACACTGGCAATACAACCTGGTTTCCATTATCAATTTCTCGCGGTTGCATTTTAAAACAAATGTGTAAAACAGTATCTCCCCTTCCATTGCTTCAGTCACCTTTTCCTTATTTCTTTTAGAAAGCTCTGTGCCAGTCTCTTACCCAGGTCTACAGTTTTTGCTCATTTAAGATGTGCCTATTTTTTGTTTCTGCTATGTCTGCTGCTTTTATTTAGGATCGAGACTCTTCAACATTTTCTATTTCTCTGCCTTTTCAGAGAATTTTATATTCCTCACACTTTCATCCAAAGTTTTCCCAGTCATTCCTACACCCAATCCCACCCATTCTAGATCCTGAACTCCCCACTCTATTCCCAGATCTCTTGACCTAAAATGCCCTTAGCTTCCCTCTCCCCGCTGCACACCTTCCTTCTTTTCCCTCCAGGCGGCCAGCTCAGCCATTCCAGAAACTGACAAAGAAGTTGCAGAGGGAGTGCCACTTTTCCGCACAGTAGGTCTCCGTGAGTTTCGCGTTCTCCTCCAGGCCATCAGGGTGGGGCCGGGTCAGCAAGGGTAGCTCCCTGCTGTGGTCCGAGGCCACCTTCCTCTTGCCGCCTTTGGTCTTCTCGGAAGGCTTTCCTTTGGGCGGCAGGCTGGGAGGTGGCGGGACCCAGGTGGAGGGGCCGGGCGAGCGAGCCCGGGGCCGCCCTCGGTTCCTGGCCGAGGGTTGGGGCTCCCGGCGGATGCCCGAGGCAGTGGAGCTGGCGATTGGGAGCCCGTGGGACACCAGGCGCAGCTCGGCGCCGTGGCCCCTCTTGCCGGCGCAGAGGCGGGCCTTCAGCGGCGCGGGATCCAGGCAGGGGAGCCGCTTCTTGCGCAGCGCGCTCAGCACCTGCTTCCAGTAGTGCGAGCGGCGGGCGGCGTAGTCTGCGCAGCGCCCTGGCTCGCCGCGGTAGGCGCACTGCTGGCGCGCCCCGTCCGGGCCCTGGCAACGCAGCGCCAGCTCGCTGCCCGCCTCGTGTCCTGGGGCTGACCGCAGGAGCTGCCAGCTGCACGCGTGCCCCTCGGGGCTGACGAAGCGACCGGAAGAGCCGCCCGCGGGACTCGCGACCGCTCGGCTAGCGGCCCCCTTGTCCCTCCCGGCGGAAGCGAGAAGATTGGTGCCCAGAAGCAGCAGCAGCAGCGGCGGCGGCAGCGGCCAGTGCGACGTCTGCAGCTTCAAAAGACTCATGACTCGGTTGTCTGTACTCTGCGCGGCTTCTCTGGGACTCCTGGGTGAGTCAGTGGTGACAAGGCCAGGAGCGCAGCTTCCCCAAACCTGCGAACCAGGCAAAGACCACTGAGTTGGGTTTAACCCTTCGCCCAAGCCCATAGACCTGCTAAATCTCCCGCCCCAGACTTTCGGGGCCCTGGCTCATCATGGGGAGCAGCAGCCTGCGAGGCACACCTCTAGAAAGTTTTCCTGGGCTGTAACCAGTTACTGTCTACAGAAACCACTAGAGCGGTGAGATTTTCTTCCCGGTGCAAATAACCACAGGAAAACGAAGCCTGATAATATTCCCTACCCCTTTCCTCCTTCACCCCTGCTTTCTTGACCTCTAATAAACTATTTACAAAATCGCTTGAGATTAGTCCTCAGAAACATGCACTTTGAACTTACCGAATTCTGGGAGAGTTGACAGAGCCTTAATTGGGTAGAAGGAATGACTGACTGCATGAAGCATTAGTCTGTTTGAACAGGCTCCCACTGAATGAACGTGTTATCAATGGGAAGAAGGGGCCTCCAGCACTACGCCCCTCCCAGACTTCTTAGCCCTGGGAGATTTCCCACCACACCCACACACATGCACACGCACGCACACACGCACGCATACATGCGCGTACATATGCATGCACATATGCATGCACGCACACACACATGCCGCTCTAGGAGAATGATAGAAGTGGTACTGACATGTGAAATATAGATCTTTTATTTTGCTTCCAATGTTTAAAACACACAGGTTTTACATGTTTTAAATCATCTAAAAATAAAACTTAGCAGAAAGATCTGAGTTTCAAGAGTTAGCTAAAATTAAACACAGCAACTGTTAATATTCTTAACCAGGCACTAATTACACTTTATTTTTCAAATAGTTCTGAGCTCTGTATATTCATCCATCTTTTCTGCTTATTTTATTTTATTTTCATACAATAGTGTTCATATTTGCACAGTTGTTTCCCATCTTTTCTGACAGTCTTTTTCATCCTAATAATTTGATCTTAATACCAATAACTAATAATAAAAATTAATATTTTAGTTTATTAGCATAGTATACTGTCCAGTTGATCTAGAATTGGGCATTTGCACTTTTGATTATTTTTAGGTTTTACAAATGATAAGTTTGTTGCAAAAATTAGAAGATAAAAAATACTTGGATTATAGTTGCAAGATAATCTTGAATTAATATTTCCTTGAATTTTCAAATTTTGTATGTTTAAGCAAAATTATTTTTTGCTTCAGGAAATTCTACCATCTTTTTTAAATGTTCTCAGCAGTGAATGTGATCATGTTTTACTTCAAGAGTTTTTAGTTCAGTATAATTTCTTTATACAAGAGTATTTCCTAAAATACTTGCCCAAGAGGTTTCCCTACATGCCCTAATGTTTTCTGCAACAGAATTTTCTATTCCGAACTCCCTTGGTGTTGTATTTCAAGTCATAATTGATTAGTACTATAAAAAACAGTATTTTAGAATTAGAACTATATATTTAATAAGTGTTTTAGCACCCATTAAATGTGTAGTAGCTTAGTGCAAGCATCCCAATCTGAATAGGTTCATTGTTGGTTCTAGCAGTTATAGAAGAATATCAGAGTCCTAGGTGCATTTTGCAGGCTTTAATGCTCTTTCAGGGAACCAGGTATTAGGCACACCATGTAGGGAGGCTGAGCCAATTGTATGACAACCAGGCAGGTTAGGCCATAGGGGCAGGGAGCTGGGAGGCAGGGGAGTCCCCTAGATGCCCCAGGAATCTTCAAACTCTTTCCCTGGACTCTCTCTTAAGTTCCCTTTGGTTTCTCTCCTCCCTTTCCCCTGGGTGACCCAGCCTTTTATCCTCTCCTTCTAGGCCCAGATGTGCCCATTCACACATGCGTACACCAACTAGGCCTAGGCATGTACAGTCATAGGAAGTGCACAGTACCGCAGGTGGTGGTCATAGCAGCTAAAGGCAGAAAAATCCTGACCAATTCATTTACCCTACAAATAATATATATTGAATTAAAAGAATAAATTTTACCACTCAGGTGGGAATCGGAAAGATTTGATGTTTTACTCAAAATCCGATAATTTAGTGATTATCCTCATCTTACTTTCAGTGATCAATACTGTTTACATTTCAGCTTTGTATTTTCACTACTATCACTTTCAAAGTAAATTATGTCCTAATTATACCATTCATTTTAAACTGAAAAATAGTACCTATGAAGCTAACAAATACTAATGTTTCATAAAAGACTTTAAATATTAATATTAAAATTTCACAGATGGAAACCTACTCTTTCCCATAAAACCATGTTTGTATGTATAAAGACCTGATGAGTTACAAGCTTTTGTCTACTGATTTGGCATTATTGTTATCTATGGAACTGAATCAGAATAGTTTTCCAGCTAAAGAGTGACATCTTGTGACATTCTGTATTAATTACAATTAAAATGTTTATCTGAAAACTTGTATTGAATTATTCTGAAGATCATGCCTTCTGTTAGAAATACTTCCCCAGAAGAAAATCTGTGTGTAAGGACACACAGAAGTGCTGTACCATATTGGGAAGGGGTAACTTCTTATCAGAAGGTAACATCTGAACTTCTGGACTCTTTAGATAATGTGGTAAAATACACATAACAAGAAATTTATCATCTTTACCATTTTTAGTAAAAATTCAGTGACATTCAGTGAATTCCACCCTGTGTTGCAACCATCTCCATCATCCATCTCCAGAACTTTTTCATCTTCCAAAACTGCAACTCTATCCCATCAAATGCTAATTTCTGAATTTTCCCCTCCTCCTCTCATTGGTAACCATCATTCTCCTTTTTGTCTATGAGTTTTACTATGCTATGTACCAGATATAAATGGGACTATGCAATATTTGTTCTTTTTTGACTAGTTTATTTCACTGAGTATAATACTGTAACTGAGACTGGATGGTCAAATTGATGTCAGACTCCAAGAGCACAAAAAAGAGGGGAAAGAAGTCTACACTTTTCTCTGAGACTTGCTTTTGCAGACATGTCAGATTCTGGAGGTCTATTAGCTAACCTTGAGCTGAACCCCAAAGTAGGTTGGGGTTGGGAAACACAAATGCAGAGAATGGGGACTACCAAGAGATGGGAAATCCACCGGAGAAATATGCAAACCTAGTTACCTGAGGAAAAGTCTCTTAATACTTTATGTATGAATCACCCCATGGCTAATCAATAAACTTCAACCAAGTCCACATTTCTTTGCTCACAACTTGTTCTTTAGTCAGTAAAATTTAACTCTTTACATTAAAATTTAACAAACAAGAAGATTTGAGAGTAGGGCTGTCTCTGAGAGCTGGGGGTAGGAGAGCTTGTACTGATTGAGAAGGGATATAATGAGATTTCTAAGGATTAAGGCAATATATTCTATCTTGGTGGAGGCTTGCATTACATGTAAGATTTGTGTATTTCATTGTATGTTGATATTAAACCAAATCTGTAAATAATTACTAAACAATAAATCCATGTTGAAGTATTTAGAAGTTAAATATACTGATGTTCCCAAATTTTAAATTTATAAAAATAATAATGATGATATGAATATAATATGACTGATGAATATAGGAAGTGATAATTCTACCACTGAACCACCAATGAGATGAAAGATATATGTATGGATAAACACATAAAGGGTAAAGTTCATTGTCAAGTATAGTTACTGCTGTTTCATCTAAAATAGTGAAAAATTGGAAAAACTATATAGCAACATATAATCAACAAGTAAATTATGGGTTTTCATACAATGGACTAGATCTTGGAAACAGGTTAATTAGTAAGTTGATTGATTTGTGAATAAATTGAAAACTTGTAAATATTATTTTTCAGTGTTTGAGTTTTTACATATATGTAACAAAATGGTAAAGATATGAGCATGAAATATACACATAAACTTTATAACAACAGTTGCTTCTGGGAAGGTCTGGAGGGGAATGGGAGTAGACAGTGAAGCTGATGATCAGGTAAAGAATGATAACCTGAAATATGTTGGAGTACAGTGACCTAAGAATTGCAGCCTAGGGGTCTAGATAAACAATTCATGACTGGCTGACTCAATTTACTGGTATGCAGCCCAGTTTCTCCGTGAATCTTCCTCATCCTAACTTTACCACATCAAGCCATGTACTACCACCAATGATAACCTATCTGGAACACCAGCACATTTAAAGTGTGTATGAACCCTTAACTTCCTGGTAGGGGTACTCAACCTTTAGATACGAATCTGCTGAGTCAGTACTGGTACTAATAAACTTGCTTCTTGCCAGCCCTGATGTCCCAGTTCCCTGACCTCTGCTTTTAAGTGGCGTCAAGACCTCAACTATACCTTTGATTCCTTAAAAACATATTTTGAAGCAAATAAAATGTTAACATTTGTTAAATTTGGGTGAGGACATGTGTAGATAATTATTTTCTATATTTTTCTGGGACTGAAGGAAGGTTTTGTCTTTATTGCTGTCATGGTGATGTCATTTGGGCCTATATTTTCCTATATATTGAAAATAATTCATTATTTGAAAATATAAATAGTATTAGTCACATGATTATATTACATTTAACTTACTCTTTACTTATGGAAATTTGGTTCATTTCCAGGTTTTCCATATGCTAAATGATGTTATGATAAATACCTTTCTTCTTTTTTAGAGACTAGATCTTGCTAGTTGCCCCCCAGTTGCTAGTCTTGAACCCATGGACTCAAGTGATTCCTAACCTCAGCCTCCCAGGTAGCATGTGCCACCACACCCAGCTTATGATAAACATCCCTGTAGAGATCTTTTTGTATCAGAATGGCTCCCTAGAGCTATGGAATTAAAAACTAGTATATGTAAGTTTTAAAGAAGTATATAGTCATTAGTTTATTTTTTATTTTAATTATTTTTTTTTGAGACTAGGTCGAGCTATGTAGCCTGGGGAAGTCCCAATCTCGTGGACTCAAGCGATTCCCAGCCTCAGCCTCCCAAGTAGCTGGGATTACAGGCGCCCGCAACTGCACCTGGCTGCTTTTTTGAGACCAGGTCTCGCTATGTTGCCAGGGGTAGTCTCAAACCCACAAACTTAAGCGATCCCTGGCCTCTTGTTTCCCAGTGCTTGGGTTACAGGTACTCACCACCATGCCCGGCAATTTATTTTTTAAAATTCAATTTCAAGATCCTCAACCTACATAAATTTGCTTTCCTGTATCTATTTATTTCAATGCTAGAGCTGGGTATGAACCTATGGTTGGCTCATATGGTTGAGAACTATGCAAATTCACATTTTCTACCTTCTTTTGCAACTGCCCTTCTTTAACTTGACTACAGAAAGATATAATTCCTATTTATGCAATCACATTTATAACCCAGATATATACAATTTAGATATATATTTTATATTGTTTTACTTAGCAATTTTGTTAGTATATCTGAATTTTTTGTGTGTTTTGTGTGAGGGAACAAAATATATGTAGATCTAATAACACTGAAATAAGACTCAAATAATTTTAATGAATAACCTATAGTCTTATATACACCATCAGTGTCTCTTTGATCATTTGAGAAGGATATAGTGGAAATACCATGGTATTATCTTTCCAGAATCCCCTACAATTATAATGGTCACATAACATATTTCTTGCCAAGTCTAGTAAAAATTAATGGGAAGATTTTTGCTTTTTTGGCAAAATATAGAGATTAAGATCTACACATGTACTCACTCACTACCCGAGTTTAATGCAATCTACTATTCATCCTCTTTTTTTTTTCTCTTTTACCAGGATATATGATAGAGATAAAGCTGACTTCTTTCCAGCTCTCCTAGTAGAGCTATATCTATATGAAATCAGAAAGGTTGACTTCATTCTCATTTCTTAGGGGTCAAAAGGTATTTCCACCTCCACTGCCAATGGTTGGTTTAGTTATGACTGTGATCCAATTGTGTGCACATTTTGAAGCTTGCTGAAAGTTTCTGGGGGGAGTTCTTTCCTGTTCTTAAGCAAGACTCATGGAAAGACAAACTTTGCACCTTTTCCTGGGATGTTGTCCTCCAATGTACAAGTTTTATGGTTCAGTGGGTTCAACTTTATCCGTTTTTTTCTTCAGTGGTAAAAATCTATTATGTATTTAGAAACAGTTTCCTACCCTGAGGTCAAAGTTTTCAATATAGTTTTCTAATCAATTTAGAATTGTTTTTCATTTCTAGAACTTTTATCTATCTGAAATTTGTTTTGGAAGATCATATGAAATAAAGATTTGATTTTTCTTACTATATGGAGAGTCAATTGTCCAACATACTTTAATAATTTTTTGATGTAGGATAAGTGAGCTTAGTCAGGCTTTTTCCTCCATTAACCTGTAACCCCACCTGGGATATTTTGTCTTCCCCACGATTGTATGATCCAGTGGGTGTGCACATCTGTAACTGCACACCAGGGGCCAGGAGAGAGGGCATAAAGGGACACAGAGATAGAGCTTGAGCACAAGCGTGAGAGAGTACAAAAGAATGACAGAGACCAGAGAGTGTCAAGATTCCTAGGGGGTGGGGTTCTCCTGCCTCCTGGTACCCACAGGCCCCTGGCTTGCCTCATCTTGCCTGGTTTGCTAAAAACTAATAAAGAGCCTACGCAGATTGGTGAGCAAGATGCTTGCTCCTACAATTGGAAACAAGGACTGGTTGCATTACAATTGGCGAAAAGAATGTGATTACCCAACATTTGACTATTGTTTTTGAAGCCACCTTTGGGAAATACAGGTAATGTTTAACAAAATAGCTAATATTTAACACTTAGTATTACTTAACTGTGTCATATATCAACTCATTTAATATACTGGTTCATAATCCATAATTTATAATTTTGAAGTAGAAATAGACATGAATACCATATTTTACAAAAAACTCACTTATCAGTAAAGCCTGACCGCAACTGGCATGCATTTGTGTATAGTCTTTTATTTATTCATCTTAGTGTTGCTGTTTATATATTCTATTGCATAACTTTTTTTTTTTTTTTTTGAGACTAGATCTGGCACTATGTTGCCCAGGATTGTCTTCTACCCCATGGAATCAAGTGATCCCTAGTCTCAGCCTCCCAGGTAGCTGGGATTACAGGCATGGGTCACCATGCCTGGCTATTGCAGAATTTTTAATGTATTTGGTTATAGGATGCTTGCTATGGAGTGTCACATAATACAAGGTATAAGCAATGAATTACTTTTCAAAAATAAGGAATTCTAAATTCAGAAGACCATCTGGTAAGGGTTTCAGATAAGGTACGATTATTGTATGATTATTGTCCCCATTTTACTGAAAAAAAGTTGAGATACCAGAGTGTCTATGCAGCATTATAAATATGATTTTTTCCCTTCAACCAGAGTTGGCATTGTTTTTTAAGTTCTAAAACAACATTCAGCATATGGGAGGTGCTTAATTTTGGTGAATAAATGAACATAGTACACAGCAGTAATACCTGCTTATTAGCTTCAGTAACTAAGGATAAATTGAGAAAGGAATTGGGATGAGACTGAGAAATGTGAAGATACTTGAATATCAGTTTATTAAGATTTTGTCTATCAGTATAAATGATGCCTTATAGAGTGTACGACAGAGAAGAGATTCCAAATATTTGTTAAATGAATGAACTACAGTAAGTATTACTAGCTTGCATCTTGGGTAAATTATTTAACCTTTCTCAGTTTAGTTTTTTTCATCTATAAAATGAAGATTTTTTTTGGGGGGACGAGCCCCGGCGGAACTCGAACCATCATCCCTGGCCCCGGCCGGCCGTGGCTTTCTAGGCTGCCGTCTACAGGCATGCGCCACTATGCCCGTCCTAAAATGAAGATTAAAACTTGAAAGTTGACCTGTAAATTATATGAGACAATGCATGCCAAACGCTTAGCACATAGTTGGTTCTTGTTAGTTTCTTTTTCCTTACATTAAAATACTACTGTATGGGTTGTAGCTTTTTAGTTCTTCCCGATATTTGACCTCATTCTATTTCCATAACTGTTTATAGTAATTCTCATTACGTCTCATTTTATAGATGAAAACAGGCCCAGGGGTTGAGACAGTCTTTTCAGGTAAGAAGCCAATAGACAAGTTTTATAAGCAGAGGAGTGCCATGACAAAAACACTGTTTGGGCCTATAAAGAGGGCTGGATCGAAAAAGTCGGGAAAATATTATTTAAACTGTGACAACTACAAGATCAGGGCCCACACTAGGTGACAGAAAAATATCTGAAAGTCTAATGAATTAAGCGATTGTATGGACAGATAAGCAAAAAAACAAAAACAAAGGTGGGGAAGGGGAGTTTTTTTTTTTTTGGGGGGGGGTAGTTTTTAATTCCAATACCTATGCGGAACTTCTGGCACTCATGGCAAACATTTGAGTTTAAGTGCCGTTTCCTTTTTGTTTCCCCCCTCCCAAAGGTATCGTCACCCGCCTCACAGCATCTCATGATTCTTTGGATCTGCTTCCCCCAGAAGCAGCCTGGAGGAATGAAGGTCGACGCTAAAGAATCAGACGTAAAGGATTTGAATTTTCAGAACCTTGGCTAAATGGCCTTTACTCCTTCTCCGGAAAACAAGGGAACCCTTATTTCTCCTCCCCGGCTGGTTTTTAAGATTAACGACTCTACACGGACGAGCACAAAGAGACTTTCTCTCAGCACGCGCCGCCAACACCAAGCTACTCCCACCGGTCTGACTCTCCGGCTGAGCCGAGCGCCTCGCGGTTGGGCTGACGTCATTTCCTGCGCGCTGACGCTCAGTCCGGCGTGCCGACGCCTGCGTCAGCAAAGAGCGGGGCTGGGGGCACCGGGTTTGAAGTCGTGCGGGTCGGAGGACTGTAACCCTCGTCGCTGTCTCAGAGCCCTGCTTCCCGGCCGCGGCGGGGACGAGCTCGGGTAGGCGACGGGACAGATGCCCGAGGGCCCGCGTCCGGACGCCCCGCGCCACACTGGCCGCTCCCCTCTGCTCCGCGGCCTGGGCCTGCGCCGCTCCGCGCTGTGGAAAGTAGTGTCTCAGCGGCGCGCCGCGTAGCTCGCGGGGAGCCCCGAACCGCCGGCACCCGGCCATGGCGGTCTCCAGGTTGGTCTCGCTTCTGACGAGTCGAGGGGTAGGCGGCCCGGACAAGGCACGGTCTGCGCTTCAGTCTCCTCTTCGTGCCTCCACTGCTAGGAAGGAGAGGCTCCCATTGTCACCGCCTTCGGGTGCCTTCTTAGCCCAGCCTTGGGAGTTCGCTTCTCGCTCGGCCGGGCTTTGGGCTCGGCTTAGTCCTCGTAAATCGCCTGGAAAATACCTCTTTTTTTTCGAATCGACCCCGTGGCACCTACGAGCCAGCGTTTCTCTTTCCTCGTGTTTCTTTTTTCGGGTTTCTCTTCCCTCTTTCAGTTCCAGGAGAGTGTCTTATCTTTCGTAAGTGTTCTAAGGCAGCTCCCTAACCTCCATTTCGCCGGAAAACTTGTTACTAATTGTCGAAGTCGGGGAGATGTGAATTTGAATTACTCTCCTCTAAGTTGCTTTCTAGTTCTGTGAATTTTTTTGTTTTTGTTTGTGTTTTTGTTTACGGCTTTCAGGAGATGTGCTTTCCTTGACGACTTTTTTTTTTTTTTTTAAATTATAGCATACTTCTTTTGTTTCTCAGTAAACATCGAATCATCGGCTTTGTAATCTTGAGCCAATGATTGTTTTAGTACTGTCTGCCTTGGCTAAGACGTGAAAGATTATCCTCGTTCTTACTGTTTAAACATCTTGCCAGTTAATAAAATCTAGGAAAACCAACAGGACATTTCGTGTAAGCTGTAGGAGGGAAATTCTCTGAAACGGTGCGAAAACTTCTTTTGCCAGAGGTTTGATTTTAATGGACATATGTACAGGTAAGTTGGGGATCCATCTGTTATCAATCAAAAGGATTAGCAAGTTCATTAAGAGTTGATGAGGCAAGTTCTTATGGTAATTGGGCCCTTCTGCCACAGAGACTGATGAATAAAATTTTAGTTCTGGGAAAAAATTAGTTTTTCATTCAGTTTTCACAATTTATTGAATGCATTCCTTGAACACATTATGTGCTCAAGTTTTATCTGTTTTGCAGGTGAACGGATAACCCATGCCTCACCGACTCCCCAGACAACTGATGAAATAGTGCGTGGGAGAAACCCGTGGGAGTTGGGTGAAGGGGGTTGCTAGGTACCTGTACTATGGGGCATCTGATTTTTATTTCATGGATTAATTAAATCCATTTAATGTGAGGACATCTTATTTTGTGATGTATAAAACTGTTGAGAATACAGGTGATATTTTCAATTTTTGCAGATACAGAAAGGTGTGTCCTCATTTGTTACCTCCCATGTAGATACAAGTGTGTTCATGAGAAGTAAATTGATCCATAAACTTAATATATAGGTTATACAGCGTTTAAAGGAATAAGTAATTCTTAAAACTCCTTTTTTTTTTTTTTTAAAGACTAGGTCTCTGCTATTTTTGCCCGTGGAACCTCAGGCTCACGTTGCCTGGGGTACCACGGGCCTAAGCGATCCCCAGCCTCAGCTTCCCAGGTACCTGGGATTACAGGCACACACTAGCACGCCCAGCTTTTTTGGGGGGTGTGGCGGGGAGACTAGGTCTCGCTATGTTGCCCTGGGCGGGACTTGAACTGTGATCCCCAGACCCAACCGCGACTCTATAAACTGTCGCTTACAGGTACGTGCAACCGTGACAGGCTGGATGTCATCTTGTCGAGACAAAGTGAAAGGTTAAAAAAACCCTAATCTGCTTAGATGGTAATAATCTAGTTATAGAAGTTTAGGGCACTTAAATATCTGAATGACTATATTAGTTTTGAAAACTGCTTCCATTTGTTGACATTGGATTCATAAGGGGTAGTGGTTCTCTTTTCTGTAGATTCTTATCTACAGAAATTCTGTTGCAAAAATTCTATTGAATTTTATTTTGGGGGGAAAGAAGCCTATTGTGAATTTATGAAAGAGCTACTTTTATTGCATTTTTTTAGATTAATAGGTTTGAGGAAAAACACCTTTTAAACACCTGTATTTTGGGGGTCTTGGGTCAGTACTCGCTTGCCTTTTTCATCAGCAAATTCGTTTTAAATAGCAAACTTTTGTTTCAGGCTGACCACCATATACTTAGTACCATTCTTTTCTGACTAAATTTACTTTTACTTCTATTTGTATATACTTGTGGAATTCAGACTCATTTTAATATTATGCAGAATACACGAAGGGTGGTTCAAGATAGTAATCTTACTTGCCAGAATCAAATTTAGGACATTTTTGGACTGTATATCAATGTATGCATGGCTGAAAAGAAACTATGATATATTTAAGGTCCTTTTAAATCTTTCCAACAGAAGGAAAATAGTAAGTTGGTACCATCATTCCTTTAATTGCCTCAGTTCTACCTTTCTAATCTTTCAGTCTTTTTTCTTCCTACTCCGTTAACCACAATCCTGTTGCATACCAAGGTCACTGCTAATATAAGACACTTGAAATAGTAGCCCCTCTGCACTTCATGCCTCCATGGCATCTCTTCCTAATTTATTCTTCTCTTCAGTCAATTTATTTATATGCAAATTTTAATGTCACTTTTCTGCTTAAGTATTTTCTGTTGTCTTAGGATCAAACCCCCAATTTAAACACAATTTAAAATTTTGTAATTGTCATACAATGTTGGTCACATTTGTATGGTTGGTTGTACCCCTTATTCCTCCTCCTCCCCCCTTTTCCCCCTTACCCCTTTGGTTTACTCCAACTTCTCTCGCTGCAAGCTTTGGTCCATGTTTGGCCCACCAGTCTTTTTATTTTTTGGAACTATGTCCATTTTTCCTGGGTGCGAACTTGCCCTCCTGGACAGCAACAGATGAGGCTGCTCGAATCTCCAGGAGTAACTGAGGCAGATAGTCAGGTTGAGCACATTGGGAGCTTGTTGTGGGGCAGATGTGACAGCACTGGGTTGTATGGCTTAACATAGTTTTTTTTCTGTCTGTTGAGTTAGAAATGAAACTTTATTGTGGATGAGAAGACACACAGGAGAGTGAGTGCAGGCAGATTAAAAAATCACCAATACAGATTTTTATAAGGCTGTTTCTGACACCATATCCTGTTTTTGCCACCATTTATTGAATTGACTATTGTATATTGGTTAGCTAATGTCAACACAGTTTTTCTGTGATTCTACAGAGAAAATTTGAAAAATATGACTTATTTGTTTTTCCCCAGTGATCTATGCTATAAAGGTTATGTCTAGAATGTCTAGCTAGTAATCATGATTTGACTCTTTTACAAACTATATCCCTGATGTAGCTAGCTTTGCTTTCTAAATTGACACAGTGTTTTTAAAGGATTCAGGAAAGAAGGAACACATGCTCTTAATGGAAGAAACAAATTGCTACATATAAGCAGAACTTACTCAGTTTTGTGAATTCTTTCTTTGCACTGCTGATGTTTCAAAGAAACATTGTTTCAACTAGTTTATTTTCCAAATAAAAGAAAAATTTTGATTTGGGTCAAGTTCTAGTGGGTCCTTCTTAATGATGGAGATAATTACCTTAATTACCTGTAAGATACTATGGTTTCTTTACAAGAGCTAGGCCTTTTTCTCTGTTATAAAATTGAAAGAGGGGGCTACTGTTAGTCATATAGCAAGTATTTCATACTGAAAAAAATTTAGAACAAAACCAAAAAAGGTAGAGGAAGCATTAAAGGAAATTCCCATTTCCCAGTAAATTCCTCAGTTTCCTTAGTTTATTCCTCAAAGTAGTTGTATAATGGTTCCTTTAAAAAAAAAAACAACTTATGCTAAAATACACAAAACATAAAGCCTTTTTAAAGTGTACAATTTCATATGAAGGTTTAAAACCATAGATATAGCTGCTAAAGAATCTAGATTTTATTTAGACAAAAGACAAAATCTTTTAAGAATCTGTAGGTTGTTGGATCAGGCATGGATGTTAGGAAAAATGTCCTCAGGTAAATAACAGTACTTGCTTATTCTTTTTCATCATTCCTTCATTGGGTATCTACAGGATAATCTCTATGTTCTAAGTGCTGGAGATTTAGCAGAAAAAAGGAGTTCCTGTTCATTCAGAGTTTATATTTTAAAGTGGGAGTAGAATATATCTAGCAGGCACCTGACCTTACACCTGGCTTTAGTGTAGTTTCACATCCTCATATTTTTTCTTAGTGTTCTGTGTGGTATCTTCAGTTAATTTACTTTTTTTTTAAGAGTCATAGCATAGTTTCAGATTACCCACAGTATGAACTACAAGGTGTCTTAGAACATCAGTTTAGAGAGTTACTTGAAAGTTCTTTCTCTGGACCATAAACTTTTTGCTTAATAACATAGTACAGTTCTTATGACATTTATTTTAGTCCCTAAGTAACATAGAAAAGTAAAAATTCAAAGTGTATTTTAAGTTTTGCTATACTTCTGATAAATGTAAAAAAAAAAAGTATATTACAGACTGAACAAACTTGACTGATCATTCTCATTTAAAGTTACGTAGCCATTCATGTGAAGTACGATGTCAGTTGATTTCCATAACTTTTCAGAGATTAAATTCTGAAAATACTGAGAATGGAAGTAGGTTGAGGAAGTATATATCTTGTTTCCTTCCTGGAAAGGCTTTGGGGGTGTAAATGCAACATATATTAACAGTGAAATAATGACCTAGGACATGTTTCATCATTAAAATGGATTTTTTTTTCAGTTTCTTTTAGTGTCATTGTAAATTATGGTGCAAACAGATGAAGAAGGATTAGATGGAAGCTGCCAGCATAACCTCTACAACTTCCATGTACTCTTTCTTCTTCTGGTTTTTAGGGAAGTTACCTGAGATCATTGATTGATAAACTAAGCAAGAATAATGTCTTGTGGAATTATCACTCTGAATTAAAGTTCATATTGAAAGTGAGCCAGATTTCTTATCAGTAGATTCATAACCAGTGGATATTGTCAAATATAATTACCTTGTGTTTTATTCACATTATTCTTCAGTCTGGTTCAGCTCCCATTCAACTGGACATCTGTTACCTCTTTCTCTTCCATCTGTCATTCCTCAGAGAATGAAAAATAACATTTTTTTTCTACTAGCTGTTCTGCAAGAGAAGGCTTAGCCAAGAGAAATATTGTGCTAAGTATTGCCTTCCCTAAGCTAGCCCTTTTAACTTCCTTTATCTTCTGACCGTCTACCTTCCTTCAGACCTCCATCACCAATGTACCTGTCTGTCCTCCAACATAATTTTGACCATGTCTCTTGCCTCTTATGCTTCCCCCACTAGTTCATTATACCAGCCTTTCCCATTGTGGCTTGTCCTGATGCTTATTCTGCTTGCCTCATAGTTGGCTGCCCTGGGATAACAGGTAAGATTGTCCTCTTGTCAGATTCCTGATTGTCCATCCTTTGTTTTTCCTTTTGTGTGGTGTCTAATCTGCTGTCCTAGAGAAAGGACTGGAGAACTCCAAAGGGAGCTTTGAGTCACAAGAATCAAAGAAGCATTCTTGTGTCCCCATTCCTCTATTCAGAGAGGCAAGTTTGACAGCCACCAAAGTCTAAGTTGTGAGAATAAACAAACCTGGAATTGCATTGAGTGTATGAGCTGATCTGCTACCTGCAGAACAGTTGACTAGTAGGGGAACAGAAGTGATGGGACATTTGGACTTTGCAAAAAGGAGAGTATGGGGAAGTGTGCAGCTGTGAAATAAGGTCAGCTTTAGGTTAAAAAGGAGTGTGGTTCTGGTGAAGCTGGATAGCCAGGCATTAAAGCAAAATTTAAGAAGTATGAGGATTGGGGCCGGGCATGGTGGCTCGTGCCTGTAAGCTTCAGCCTATGAAGTGGCCGGGGCTTAGGGATCGCGGTTCGAGTCCCGCCTGGGGCCTGTAGCAAGACCTAGTTCCAAAAAAATAGCTGGGCGTGGTGGTGCATGCCTGTAATCCCAGCTGCCTGGGAAGCTGAGGCTGGGGATTGCTTGAGTCTGTGTTACCCCGGGCAACGAGAGACTGCGGTTCCACCGGCAAAAATAGCGAGACCTAGTCTCAAAAAAAAAAAAGGAAGTATGAGGATTGTTGAAGGAATAAAGTACTGCTGCATGAGCTCTTTCATATTGTTTGGAGAAGATATGACTGCTCTGATGCTCAAAAGGTTGAAGCACTACTATGTTGATCTTTTCCCTTATTGAAATATTACCCTAGCATCAATTCTATTATTATTTTTCTTGAGACTAGGTTCCACTAAATTGCCTGAGGTAATCCCGAACCCGCGAACTCAAC
Organism: Uropsilus gracilis; assembly: GCA_004024945.1. Lineage (NCBI taxonomy): Eukaryota > Metazoa > Chordata > Mammalia > Eulipotyphla > Talpidae > Uropsilus > Uropsilus gracilis. The sequence goes on along the minus strand of PVHY01000501.1, from coordinate 181,202 downwards.
TGATCCCTAGCCTCAGCCTTCCCGGGAGCTGGGATTACAGGCGTGCGCCACCACGCCTGGCTATTTTTTAAAACTAGGTCTTGCTATGTTGCCCAGGGTAGTCTTGAACCTGCAGATTCAAGCGATTCCTAGCCTCTGCCTCCCAAGGCTGGAATTAAAGCCTACTGTGCCCAGCCCTAATTCTGTTATTTTTATGTAACATAGTTATTATAAATTAAGATGTTTCTTAAGAAGCATCTTATTATAAATTTAAGATGTTTCTTAAAAGCAAAAAAAAAATTGTGTTATGAAATACACACTTTAGTTGAAAATGGTGTTTAAACTTATACCCAAGCTTGAACTCTTCGTTTCTAATTTTATTATAGTAAATACCAGCTGCCCAGCAAATATGTGAGTACTGTACAAAGTATCGGGATTTTTAAAAAAATCATTGAAGGAGATAAAGGCTTATGAGACGAATAAGACATTACATGACAAATAAGATACCCCACAAAATAGTGCAACAAATAGTAAGATGACTGCTTATGATGAGAATTCATATGGGTTTTTAGAAGAGGAAGTGATCTGTTTTGTATAGTAATCTGAGATGGTTTCAGTAGGGTAAGGACTTTTAACTCAATCTTGATGGAGTTAGCTGAAGCATTGTATAAAGAAAAGATATCCCTAGTAAACAGTATAGACTAAATAATGGAAATCTGAAAACCCGTGTTTGCAAGATACTTTTTTGTTTGGTTACCATATGGTAGATAAGGTTGAGCCATCATAAGATAAGTAACTTGATTAAATGGTGCTTTAGGAAGTAAAAGTGGCAAAAATCTTATTAGTATGGGATTATGTTCACCAGGCAGTTGAAAATGTGACAGGGCTCCTAGATGATTCAGTTTTGGGATTATGTATACTCAGCTAGAATTGAAACAAATAACAATTTCCTAAGGGAGAAACTGTTGTGGCTTGAGTAGCCAAGGATCAAATCTGAGAGAATGTTCACATTAAGAGTGGTAGAAGGCTGGGCGTGGTGGTGCGCATCTATAATCCCATCTACCTAGGGATCACTTGAGGTTAGGGATCACTTGAGTCCCTGGGTTTGGGACTACCCTAGGCAACATAGTGAGATCTATCTAGTCTCTAAAAAATTTAAAAAAAAAGAGAGGTAAAAGTAGGGAAGCCAATGAAAGAATTTAAGAGATAAGTGAACAGAATATGTGAAAATTTTGGAAGGAAAGAAGGATGGCATTTGATATCAGATATCATAAAAAAGCTAAAATTGGTTTTCCAAAAAATGGATTTGGTGCTTAGGAAATCATTGGTGACCATCAGATGTGCTGTTTCAGTAGACTTGATTTATAAGGAATAAATTATATATGATGAAGAAATGAAAGATGCAGTTTTAAACATTTGTTTAAGGTATGGCAGTTAAAAAAAGTTCTTTGGAAGAGGGAGGTCATGTAGTTCATTTTATGATAAGAGACAAATCTGCACTTATTTGAAAACAAGGAAATAGATTAATGAAATAGTGGCATAGATAGTGGAGAAAGGATGATGAATGAGGAGAAAATGAAATAGTAATAAGCAAACACTGAGGCAATATATATTTTTGAGACTCTGAGAGAAGTGAAAATTGTCTTTAGTTTAAATAGAAAGGATAAGTGTAAAGATCACTTTTGAGGTAGTGAGGAGAGAACTGTAGATAATTTGTATTCTGTAACTTAGAGTTCTGCTCAGTGAAGTACTTCATTCCTTTTTAAGAAATTGGGAGTGGTAACTGGAATGTAAGGAAAGTGGAAATGATAATGGAGAGATTTGAAACCTGTCAGTTTTCTTTTAATTTTTTACATATGGATTTATTAACAAGTTAATGTCACCTCCTTAGAGTTTATTTTGCAGTCAACATTGCTTTTGATTACAAAAAGCAAAAACTACATAATGAAAAAGAATTGTGAAGTAGTTGATATTTTTCCAGAGAGGTCCGAGAAACTTGGTATTAAATAAGTGAAAGATAGGACAAACATGTTTTGTGAAGAAAAAACCTACCTACACACACACCCCCACAAATACACAAACCCAAAGTAATGTGAAGCTTTGAAATATGGTTAAATTAACCTCTGAAATATAAGATAAAGAGTAATGGAGTTTCCTTAAAACCTTTAACAAGTGATAAAAGTAGGCCGGTGGCTCGTGCCTGTAAGCTTCAGCCTATGAAGCGGCCGGGGCTAGGGATCGCGGTTCGAGTCCCGCCTGGGGCCCCTAGCGAGACCTAGTTCCAAAAAAATGGCTGGGCGTGGTCGTGCGCGCGCCTGTAATCCCAGCTACCTGGGAAGCTGAGGCTGGGGATTGCTTGAGTCTGTGGTACCCCGGGCAACGAGAGCCTGCGGTTCCACAGGCAAAAATAGCGAGACCTAGCCTCAAAAAAAAAAAAAAAAAAAAGATAAAAGTAGGACTTTGAAAAGTCTCCTAACTTAAAGTCTCGGTTTTTCATTTTACCACTCCTTCTTACAGGAAAGTATTAGTTCTCTGTGAACTGTGTGCATTATGCAAGAGAGTCCAATATACTTATAAAGAATATATTTAGCATGTATAAATGAGACCATTGTCAACATAAATATGATCTTAAACTAATAAAACACTTAATTTTTGATAATTTTACCTGTTATAGACTAAGTTATTTAAAATGAATATTTGCCTCAATTTAGTTTAAGATTTTCTTGCGCAAAGACATTCAAAATCTTATGGTGATGTCAATATGTAGACATTTATGGGGAAGGTTTATGGAGGGTTTCTCATGAACTTTTAATATCATAACCAGTTTTAAGGACAAAAATAAATCAGGCATCTTGGGAGTTATGTTTGAGATGGGTGAGGGATTTTTATGGGGATAGTATGTTGAGTCTAACTTAAATTTTCTAAGAACATCAATTGTCAAAAAACATATATATATATATATATATATATATTTTGTCCCACTATCTACAAGTCACTGTTCCTCAAATCCTGTAGCAATAACTGATAGCCAGAATGAATGAGTAAGAGCAAATATTTAAATAGTCCTGAATGAATAAAGAAAATGTGTCAAAAGGTGGGATGTGTCCATGCATGTGTAAAGAAAATTGACTTTGGCATGTCTTCTAGAAATTAATTTCTTTATAAACTACTGTTGATTATATAGGAAAAAAACTGTTGTATTACTCTTTTTATGTCACTGACTTTGTTTGCTTCAACTATTTTTTGTCTTCCTACCTAGCCTTAACTATAAAATTTCTACCTTGCCTCTTTATTTTTTGTTAGGAAAAATTTTTATGATCATTTGACTAAAAAATCTATTTTAGTTACATTTCTTTACCAACGGTTCAATGACTTTGTGCTTTTTAGCAACTAGCTTGATAAATACTACCAAAAAAGAAAAAAAGCTCTACCCATTTAATATGCCCTCTTAAACTTTTATCTTATAAAATACTTTCAGACCACTTGTCTTTTAATTTTATAGCTTTTTTTTTTTTTTTTTGAGACTAGGTCTCGCTATTTTTTGCCCATGGAACCGCAGGCTCACGTTGCCCAGGGTACCACGGACTCAAGCAATCCCCAGCCTCAGCTTCCCAGATAGCTGGGATTACAAGCGCACGACACCACACCCAGCTAATTTTTTGGAAGTAGGTCTCGCTACAGGCCCCAGGCGGGACTCGAACCGAGATCCCTAGCCTTGGCCGCTTCATAGGCTGAAACTTACAGGCACACGCCATTGTGCCCAGCCTTAATTTTGTAACTCTTTGTGAAAGAAAAAGAACCCCAGAAGTAAGACATGAATCTCTTTGTGGTTTATTAATGATAGCATTCACGCTTAGCTTTTAGAATCTTGTTTGCTTTCTCTTCCACATTAGATAAAACTTGGTGTAGTCAGTAAATTAGCCCTCATATAGGATTAGTCACAGTCACTGTAGTCTTACTCCTTGTCACTCTGTTTTGTTTAAAGTACTCCTTTATGCTATATATGAAGCCACCTTCCTTTTATTACTTGTGGCATCCTCTTTGTCTCATTGAGCCTGACTAGCAGTGTGGTGGGAAGGCTAATAAACCTGTATGTTATGTGGATGACTGGCGGTAGTTTTCATGTGATTTTACCTTTCTAAAACCAAAGAATTTTCTTGTATCCCAGAAACTTACACAGTTTTGCATCTCTCTCTACTTTTCCAGGTATAAGGCATTGTGATTTTATTTCAAACTTTAATCATGGGTTAAAATGGCAGGACTAGGATTTGAACTCTTTCTTTGGCTCTGGAATTTGTGCCATTATAATATATACCTTTATGAACTCTCCTCAGAGATCTTATTTTTTTACTGTTTCTGTCACTTCTTTTTTTTTTTTTTTTTGGAAGAGTAGGTCTCGCTATTTTTGCCCATGGAACCGCAGGCTCACATTGCCCGGGGTACCAAAGACTCAAGCAATCCCCAGCCTCAGCTTCCCAGGTAGCTGGGATTACAGGAGCGTGCCGCCACGCCCACCTGTTTTTTTGGGACTAGGTCTCACTATGTGCCCCCAGCGGGACTCTAACCGCAATCCGTGGCCCTGACCGTGGCTTCCTAGGCTGCCATCTCCAGGCATGCACCACCATGCCTGGCCTGTTTCTGTCACTTCTGTTCAAGTAATTCATATACCTATATATCTTTAGCTTCAGCTCTCTGCTGAACTTCAAGATCCTTGACACAGGTAAATTTGTCATCTTTTCCAATAGCATTTTCTTAAGTGTTCTTCCTATTTCTTTTAATTACCTCTTTACTTTCTAAGAATCAGAATCCTTTCATTGATGCTATGTTTACTTACTATGTACCATGTGTGTTTTACTTCTGTAATATTTCTCCCAATTTCTTTTTGCCATCATTGTAATTGAGCTCTGTACTTTAACGTAAAATTCTCTAAATATTTATTTTACTGTTTCACATTGCCATCAGATTAATTATCCTAAAGCATAGCTAACTCTTTCTTGATTCTCAAAGACCTTCATAATTGAACTGTACTTTCAAATGTTTCTACAGTAGGACTCTACTTCAGTAACTGTATCTTCTGTTCTCTTAAGTGTACCCTGAATTAAAACTAAGCTGTGTCAATAGTTTTCTTAATATGGTCCCTATTTTTTTACTCCTGTGCTATTGTTATACCTTATTCCAAGTATAAAACTACTTCTTTTTACCATCTAATCTTTACCAGTGTTGAAACTCTACTCTATCATTAAGGGCTATCTTACACTATTTCTTTTATGAAGTCTTTTCAGTATTACACCATTGGGGATATAGAATTTGCTCCTTTTATTCCCATTCCTCAAAGCACTTTTACTTCTTTTCTAACACTGTACATTTATTCTATTTACTTTCCTCACCCCATGCCCCATAGCAGATTCCTTGAGAGTATAGTTATCTCTGCCAGCCCTACCATTTGTTCATAGATGCCCAATACCTTTATTGACCCAGACTTAACATGAGTGGAAACATGTTTCAGAATAACCATTATATTTTTATTTTAGGCTTGACCGTCTTTTCATTTTACTGGATACTGGCACAACTCCAGTTACGAGAAAAGCTGCTGCACAGCAACTTGGAGAAGTGGTGAAGCTTCATCCCCATGAACTAAATAATCTCTTATCTAAAGTAAGAATTCTATTTTGTCTCTTAGTAAAATATAGTTGTAAAACTTTGTTCATGGAATAGGAACATAAAAGTAAAAATGTTTAGTTATTATTATCACTATTTTTTGAGACTAGGTCTTGTTGTTTTTGCCCATGGAACTGCAGGCTCACGGTGCCCGGGGTACCACAGACTCAAGCAGTCCCCAGCCTCAGCTTCCCAGGTAGCTGGGATTACAGGCCTGTGCCACCACATCCAGCTTTTTTTAGGACTAGGTCTCGCTATGTTGACCCAAGCGGGACTCGAACTGCAATCCCTAGCCCCAGCCACTTCATAGGCTGAAGTTTACAGGCATGCACCACCATGCCTGGCTTGAAATTATTTTTATTTTAGTGACAATATGTGGTCTTCAAATTACATTAACTTAATGTTTCTTCATTAAGTTATTTAAAAAATTTAAATTTTTAAAAAATTTAAAAATTTTTGCTATTTAAAAATATTTAAAAATTTTTGCTATTTATTTTTTGCTTGTCAAAAGCTTAAAAATAACTTTATATTTTGCCTCAAGTTTGATTGCTTAAGAGATTTAATAATAATGAACCTTTTGCCTGTGGCACAAATTTGAATCTGACCCAATTTGGTAATAAACTAAGTTGTTAATCTAGTTTGTTAGTGGTTTAACTTGTTCTTAACGACTAATAATTAGATAGTAGTTGGTAATCTTCAAATGAATGAGTACTCATGGGGAATGATTGAAATATATGAGAAACTGCTTGTCATAATTGAAATATGTGAGCGACTGTTCTGGTGGATCTCTGGTTTCATAATTCACTCCCATGTTTCTTCCTTAAGTAGTGGCTATATTTTTACTGAACTCTGAACTTGTAGAAGCATGCATGTGTGGCAATTAGCAGTGAAATACATGTATTTAATTTTTAGTCATACAGAATAAAAAACAGGGTAGTGTGTGTTTACAAGTTGGGGAGATAATAAAGGATAAGCCATGGAAGGCAGTTTGATAGCCTAAATAGACATTGGAAACCCCAGGAAACTGCTCTTTCCGTTGTTAACCTTCTCCTGTCGTTTTATTTTGTCCCTGACTCATTTGAGTAGGAGTTCTAAGCTCTTTGTCAACATACACAAGTTTTCACCATGCGGGCTAACAATAAACTTTCTGATAACATACTTTCCACTTTAGTGTCAGAACTACCATGATGTAGATAGACAATGATTTGAAACATACAGGCTCAAATGAAGAAGGATGCATATTAGGCAATATTTTACTCATGTAAGGTGACGGGCTAGAGAGGCAGCTCCTTTTCTTCTATTCCATGGGAGGAGATGAAGGACTGAACTAAAACTGAAAGTAGTGAACCAACCTAATCTCTGCTGAACTGAGAAAAGGTTTCCAGTCTTCCAGGTAAATTCTGAATTTCTTTTTTTTTTTTTTGAGACTAGGTCTCGCTATTTTTGCCCATGGAACCGCAGGCTCACATTGCCCGAGGTACCACAGACTCAAGGAATCCCCAGCCTCAGCTTCCCAGGTAGCTGGGATTACAGGTGCGCGCCACCACACCCAGCTGTTTTTTGGGGACTAGGTCTCAATATGTGTCCCCAGCAGGACTCGAACCGTGATCCCTGGTCCTGGCCATGGCTTCGTAGGCTGCCATCTCCAGGCATGCGCCACCATGCCCGGCTAGTTCTAAAAATTTCTTAGCTCAGACTTCAGCACACTAACTGCCTTCAGATAATTCAAAAAAAGGACAGCATTTGTTTTTAGTCTCTCCTCCCCTCCCTTCCCCCCTCCCTTCCTC